>JABAJZ010000005.1:61573-95766 GCA_018857265.1 Termitomyces sp. T32_za158 | reverse complement strand
TTCATATACGGCACATCAACTGGTATTCTGATTTCCCTCCAGTTGCCTTCAGGTGGAGAAGGGTGTCTATGGTGTTTGAGAAGCTATATGGAATTGTCACGTCCGTGAGTAGTGAGTTTTTCCAGAAAGTACGAACCTCCTTCGCCTTTGTAAGCAACTCGGCAGTCTCTTCGTTCGCTTTGTCCTTGGGAGTCTCAGGAACTCTAAGCTCCCCTGTTATCCCATACAGGTCAACCCATCCAGCATCCCTTTCCAACGCCTCAACAAGCTGAGTGATGAGAGCTGTGCGGTGCTGGCGGGGTAAGTGCGAATCCACAACTACTTTCGCGACAGTCTTGTCTACCACGGCCTCGACCTCTATGGAGGAAGAATGAGTAACCTGATGGGTGGTCCGGCAGGACAGATAATGTACCTTCACGCAACATGCGATAACGTATCAGTAGGTTTAGCGGTTCGCGGACTTGGGAACAAGTTAATTATGGAAAAGAATCAGTCGGAAACTCGACAAACCTGGGCCGTGAGCAGAATCAATCCTGAACAAAAAAATCACTGGCTGGGCGGGAGTTACGGTCTAAAGAAAACTAATGGGTCATTGAAATTTCTCCAAATAGATATAACATACCACTACTCCGCGACTTTTGGTCGCGGTCGTCGAGATCTTGACACCTTCGAGCCCACTTTCCTGGGTCACCAGTTGAACAGTACATATCCGTACATGCTGGTGACTTGTTGTTGATATCGTAAATTTAGAAAAGAGTCTGGAAAGGATTCTGTATTGGACACGGGAAGTCATGCAAATGGAATTCCATACCGTGAACCACGAAAGAAATCTTCAACATTGACGGATATTGGAAGGGTGGTCAGGACCACCTGAGTCACACGTATTGTCCGGGAAAGTGATGGTTCGGGTACAGTCATATACTCAACCTCTGCAGTGATTTTCTGTTGTCTCAGGTCAGCAGCATATGATATTGAGCAAATAAGAAGTCCTGACCATCGCCTGGAAAGCCGAAGTATCTGAATGAGGTATCATGAGCGAAACGGTCGTGTACTCTGGTATATCCTCGAGGATGATGGAGTTGTCAACGACTTGCAGCCGCTCTGATCTCTTCTCTACCGGGGGAGTGTTAACCAAATAGACAAACGCTCAAGCGAAGGAACCCCACCTCCGTCATAATATGCATCCTTTGGCCAGAAGGTCACACCAGACGAAGTGAGCTTGACAAAGGCCTTCACAACATGATTGCGGCCTGTCGATATAGCGACAAGAATTGTTGGAGGTTCACCAAGTTCGACTTGCACAAGGTTAATCAAAGGTCCAAGACATATTGAGGAGACTATAAACTTACTTCTATCAGGTTGGCTTATGTTCACGTCCAGTGCAAGTTGATCCTTTGGAACATGTACAAGGAATTTATTTTCCTTTCGCGTCAAAGATGTTTTAGAAGAAGACTTCCTATGCTGCCATTGGAGATACAACTTCGCCACCCGCAGCTCACTGGATTCAAGCAGGTAGGTTCCTGCTGCCACTGCCTGAATCGAAATGATCAAGTAACGGTAATTGACGACATAAAGAGAGCTTACAGGGTAAAAAAGGGTCAGCGTAGTCTTTCCCGGAGGTAATCCTGAAACAGATGCAGAGAAAGTACATCGCTCAGAATCTCTTCCTACAAGTACGACACTGATCCCTTCCGCTGGAAGGACCTAAATTGTCGTCCCAGTCAGCAGTGATGAATAATTGCTGGGATTATTGCCTTACGCAGGGTAAATGGTTTTGCGTTGTCACGTCTAAGAAACAGCCATCTTTCGTCTCAGCGATGCGAGCATTTGGCGACACTTTCAGTGTTACGGCTGAATGGTTTGGATGTGCCAAGTCTTGAAGAACACTATGTCATCGTGGCTCAGCTTATGTAAATCTCGTGCATACCTGAACTGAGTTTACAAGCGGCCTGATGGAGACTGTCCACAAGTTTAGAGATGTATTCCACTTGGTCATCTTCATGCGTCAATAAATCCGCACCAGAACTGTCGACATAGGACTTTAGGAACGACAGAAGAATGTGTATCCATTCTGTATCCTTTTCTTGTTGATAATCAGCGTGAGCGTCAAGGGCTTTCGATAACATGTACGCCTCGAGAGATGTCCACATGTGGGGTGCGTAGTGAGCAGGAAGTGACGTATATATCGATAACGCATTCTTATATTCTCCACGATGTCTGGAGCGCCTTTTGAGACAGATACTACATTGATAAAAGGTTGTACTTACAGGTCAAGGGCCGCAAGACTGCCATGTAATCGCAAAGCAAATTTTCGTCGACCAGCTTTAATGTATAGCTCTATTGCACGATTCGTGGCATCAGTGTATAGCTGATAGAAGGCCTCATCATCGCCTATAGCCTCAAGAAGATCGCCGTTGCTGATGTTCAGCGTTAAATCGGTCTTGGCCTGCTGTCCAGGCGATGTGCAAGACGAAGAGAATGGTGGCTTCTGTGGAAGGTGCCCGACGGTAAAACCAATTGTGTCGAGCTAAGTGGAGTCAGATTTATTTGGAGGTTGAGAGAACGTTTTGCATGCCTGTGTCCGGGCTAGATCGAGAAGTTCTCCCTTTGCAGCATTGAAGGAATTCAGCTTATTGCCAGTGATGCAAAATTTCAGAGCCCAATTGTCACAAAATTCTACAACGCTAAGCGCGGATGAATATATCCACGATTCGATGAAGAATTGTGGCAACGTGTTCTGAAAATAGGTCAATTCAGACAAAACGAAACACACAGAAAAGCTAAGCCTACCTCGACATCTCGCAGACGTCGGCCAAAACCAACGAGGAATGCGGCGACTTTCCTGCAGACCTCATTTAGTCGGCCTCGTTGTGCCAATAATTCGCATTGTCGAGAAAGAAGATAGATCCGGAAATCAAAGATGGAGATTGTATTAGCCAGAATCAGATCACGATAGGCTTTACGTTGGAATGAAAGTAGAGAGGCAGAGTCATCTCCGCTGGCAGGTGTGATGAGCGTTCCGAACCACGAGAGGTTTTCTTCCTTCAAAACGTGGTAGAAAGACATTTCAAGCTCTTCGTACTGCGCATAGGCATCTTCAGGGAGATTGACGCCTTCGTAGGAATACGCAAGACTCTCCTACATCAAGATGAGTCACGCTTTTGGGTATGCCAGGGATAATTACCAGACCTTGAGGATGAAGAATGTACAAAAGTTCCATCCGGGCATCTGCCGTTGGCTCTCTGAACGCCGGACCTCTTCTTCTCTTTGTGCTACCGCCAGGTCAAACGCAGTGAGGACTCCGTCCTTGATTTTGTTGACAAGTTCTGCCCATACTGCAGGAGCATCGGTTTCTGGCGACCATGCAACTTGCACACACCTGCTTACAGTCAGAAGTCAGACAGATCCAATTTCTAAAAGGTATGCCTACCGTTCTTTTTTGTCGGCATTAAAGTCACTTCTTATCTTCTCTAGGACAGAGCCCTTTAGTTGGAAGAAGTTTGCGGTCTGAGTTCGCGTGTCTGGTCGTACAACATGCACGATCAGCCACTCTTGGTTCTTTCGCGTAGTTACAGACGAGTGCCAATCCTTGATCTGTTTCTTAACCGTGTTCTTATACCCCTCGAGATCTGTATTCTGCAAATTAGGGACGAGTATGAGGTGACTTTTGATGTAACATCGGTTTTCGTGACGCACCTGACATACGACAATATAGATATTAAGTAATGGTTTCTCTAGTAAAGTTACAGGTATCTGAGTGTGTTCTTCGCGTGGGGCATCCAGAGGCACAAGTTCTACTTCCAGCTCTTGAATTGTGCGTATTGATGTGTGCGAGGCAGATTTCCAGTGTATATTACGCAATGGGAGTTGTGCACGCAGCGCGGACTGGACTTGTTTCCATTTAGCGGAAGACTCGGTGGATGGTGCGGCGGCAAGAGAGACGAGGACGCGCTGACTGGAACCTGCCTGTGCATTGGCCATCCCCTTGCTGCCGTGACGGAAGGGCAATGGTGGCTGTGCATAATGATCGGCCAGGAACTTTCAAACTCACCTCTGAAAAAGTTTTGCATCACCAATCGCAATGCCAGGTCCTGAAGACGCGACTACTTCAACGACACCGAAACCAACTTTCAAGTCTCTCGGGCTAATTGACCCTCTCCTACAAGCTCTCGATCAGGTTGGCTTCAAAGCACCGACCGACATCCAGGTTGAAGCTTTACCACATGCTCTGGAGGGCAGAGATATAATTGGTGTTGCCTCAACTGGTTCTGGAAAGACTGCGGCATTTGCACTTCCAATTCTACAAAAGCTATGGGAGGAGCCCAAGGGTCTCTTCGCATGTATCCTCGCGCCTACCCGTGAACTGGCGTACCAAATATCTCAGCAATTTGAATCATTAGGTTCAGCTATGGGGGTCAGATGTGCCGTTATCGTCGGAGGAATGGATCTACCTACTCAAGCTATCGCACTTGCAAAACGGCCGCACATTGTGGTTGCCACGCCTGGTCGTCTCATCGACCACCTGGAAAACACGAAAGGATTCAGCCTTCGGAGCATCAAGTTCCTCGTAAGTCCTCGTCTCAAACGCCCTCTTTATTGGCTGGAACAACATCTATAGGTCCTCGATGAAGCAGATAGATTGCTTGACATGGACTTCGGACCAATTATCGACAAAATCCTTAAGCTTATACCAAGAGAACGTACGACATACCTCTTCTCTGCAACAATGACCAGCAAAGTCGCGAAACTACAACGTGCGAGTTTATCAAATCCAGTTCGTGTAGAGGTCAACTCAAAGTACGCTTCTATAAATGTGATGTTGGTCCGGTGTACTAAAGGATCTATCAGATACCAGACGGTTTCTACATTGCTGCAGTATTATCTCCTAATGCCATTAAAAGACAAGGATGCGTATATGGTATATCTGGCGAATTCCCTCGCCCAAAATTCCATGATGATATTCACAAGAACAGTTCACGATGCACAGAGGTTAGTTCATTCTTCGCAAATACTCAAAGGCGAATCTTTGACTAATTGGACTCAAGATTGTCCATCATTTTAAGAATCCTTGGATTCCCCGCGGTGCCCTTGCACGGCCAACTGACTCAGAGTCAACGCTTGGGAGCTCTTAGCAAATTCAAAAGTGGAGGTCGGAAAGTTCTGGTCGCGACAGACGTTGCCAGCCGGCAAGTCTAATCATTAAATTACGAGCGATCCCTGAACTAATAACAAGACTTCTCTAGAGGTCTGGATATCCCATCCGTCGATATTGTAATCAACTTCGACATACCCACTCACTCTAAAGACTACATTCATCGCGTCGGACGAACAGCTCGTGCAGGACGCGCTGGGAAATCCATCACACTTGTCACACAATACGATGTCGAGCTGATCCAACGGATTGAGGCCGTGATTGACAAGAAGATGGATTTGTGGCCTACAGATGCGGAAGAAATCGCGTTGCTGAAGGAGCGCGTGAACGAAGCGAGTCGGCTGGCGATCAATGAGTTGAAGGAGCAGGCGGCAAAAGGTGGGAGTGGGGCTAGGAAACGGAGACGGGAGGAGGGTGGACGGGACGATCGAGATAGGGATGATGATGTCGTCGAGGCTGGTATGCCGAAGCGAGTGAAAAAGGGAAAGAGGCATTAGACTTTTGATTTGCTGATTCAGTGGAACACATTGTTTGTTGCCTTTGATGATTTTTGATCCCTGATGAAGCACGCATTCTTGACTGTAAGGAAGATGTGAGCAGCAATGCAATGCTAGGAGACCGGGGTGGGTGTCTGACGGTCTTTGCCGCAGGCCTACAGAACCCCGGCAGCCACCTGAGCGGACAAAACGCTACAGGGGCGGACGTCGTCTTCTTTGGGAGAACAGACAGACCAAGACGCGAAGTGGTTCAACATAAACCGCAACACCAATGCGAGTTTTACCTTACTGGCGTTGATACCGGCAACGATGAGAGGCGGCGCAAAGGCTCCCATAACGTTGACGACGAGGTCGAAAGACGACTTCTCCCTGCTCGCAGAAGACATTTAGGAACTTGAGGACAAGGCTTCCAGGTTACCGTGAAGGACGCATCCTGATGGGCCTCCTGAGAATGGACCGTGTGGGGATCATCATTAGTGACATATCTGGTGAAGCCCAGGACCCCAGAGAAACAGAGGCAAAACCAAGCGAGACGACAAATAATGGTACTTCCGTACCTACGAACCTCCATGTAACGGGGGTCAAAATATCCATGATAACCCAAGCCCTTGCACACCAAACCCCACTAGTCAGTGAACATAGCCATGTTGGGCGAGACCAAACACAACAAGAACAATGAAAGGGATAAAACAGAGTGTGCGAGATCACTCCGACAGGAAGCCCAGCACATGGAACAAGTTTTCACACTACAGCAGACTACAGCACTTGCTGACAGCCTAAACAAGTCTACATATATTATGGATATCTCGTGATCTAAGGACTTCTTGAGGAAGATCAAAATCTTGTTATGAAAGATGCACATACAAAATAGGAGCGTGCTAAGTATTGGAACCGCCCGACGATGTCGATGAAGCTTGATCCGACGGCACGAGCAAAGTATAAATACGATGATGAGGCAGACATGCTGGACCATATCCCGTCATGGAGGGGAGGGACGATCTGCCTGTCACGCAGCACTTGCCCAGGTCAGAAGATAACATGGGGCCTGGCCAAGGCTATGTGGGAACGTAAGACTAGACTCCCGCTAAAGAACCAAAACGTGAGCTCGATCTTAGGCAGCCCCCTGGTGGTAGAGAGGGACAACAACAGCAGAGTTTCCAACAAGACCATGGAACAGAGGGCGTACACGAACAGAAGAATAGCAGACCCTAAGTTGGGTAGAAAGGCCCTTGGTGGAAGACACCTGGAGGGGACGGAGACCCCCACAGCCTCAGAACGAGGCCAAAGCGGGGTTTGATAGAGTAGTGGGCTCTACACAAGGGAGGGACAGGCCAGTTTATCCAACCCGGGCTTATAGTCCCACACTCAATGCGCAAAGGCATATCCTCGCGGAAGTTGATACTGGAAAGTTGTGTGAACTTGTTTTTACAGGTGACCAGTCCGGGGAGGATACAACTATGGCGTCGGTCTCCACGCTATACCAAATACGCGAGAAAAAAAGAAAGGTGTGAGCAGAAGACGACTCTGGCCAAAAAGGCTTATCTTGATGAAATGGATTTTAAAGACTGAAAAGCATGTTTTGTATTAGGATATGGACTAATGTAGAATTTATACGTTGGACCACCTTTACAGCTGAGAACAAGATAGGTATTCCGCTCCGCGCATCGTTCGAGATCTTATCTGCTTCCTGAGGGAAAAAGTTGCCCAATGATATCGATATCATATGTTATTCTATGTTTCAGGCTGACGGCCGTCATCGGATCGGGGTGGGTATAATATTCCAACCTTGTATGTAGGGAGAAATGTCAATGCAGATCGCAGCCGCTGCAACACGCTCCTGAGCTTAACCTAGATTAAGATAGATCAATTCTTCCTCCGACTCGCTAAGATCAACTTCCCCCATGACCACATGCAATACGATGCGCCGTGATGCTCCCAGGTGGAAGGACGAGGGCTTGCTTCTTTGAATGTTTTCGTCTGAAACGCGGAAGAGCTTGTCCTCACTTGACTCAGCAAGTGCTGTAGTGCCCACTGCTTTTTGCTTTCATGGTGCATTATATATACCAAACTTGCGGTCCCCGTTCAAACCGGTTCAGCTCATGTTTTTTTTTTAGTTTCACAACGAGAAGCCGAGCCTCAGATACATAGTTTACGTCGACAGTCATATACGCTTGTCTGGTCAGGTGAGCACTGTAAGCAGGGGATGAGATTATGATGGGATAAATTAGAGATACTCGTGATTCATGTTTTTCGCGATATGTAAATAAAAATAGAAAAGTTGACAAGCTCTTCCGCGTTTGAGACGAAAACACTCAAAGAAGGGAGCCCTCGTCCTTTCAGCCGGGAGACATCACGCGTCGTATTGGATCATAGCGAGTCGGAGGAAGAATTAACCTTATCCCATCTCATCCCCTGCTTCCATCTCCTGCTTACAGTGCTCGTGACCTGACCATACAAGTGCCGATATGATTCTCGACATATAACATTCCTGAACCATGCTTCTGAGGCTCGGTTTCTCGTTGTTGAATTAAAAAAAAACATGAGTTGAACCGGTTTGAACGAGGACAGCAAACTTGGTATATATAATGCACCATGAAAGCATCTGCATACTGCCCGTCATCCTCAGCCAATGAATTTCCGCGCTTTCCTTCGAGATCTTCTCTGCCCCCTGATTTTGTTCTATATTCCAGCCTACTTTGCGTCACAAGCCAAGGAGGTACTTTCCGAGTGCGAGGCATCACACATAGTATCGGTCTATAGCGAGTCTGAAGACGAGGAACCTATCTCACCTATCGCTTTTCCCTCTCCTGCTTACACCGCTCCATGGCGACGCGCTTTGAGCCACGATGAAATATTGACGGTATCAACCCCGCTTACCTCCCAACCCATTCAAAGATTCAGGAGCATCGCTCTCGAGTCCGGTTGGACAACCTGTGTTAATTATTGGTGTAAACTCTGGAGAATCATCGCGAGCGTAGCCTTCACGATTCTTGTGTCAGTTATCCGTATCTTGGCCCCTTCACGCGACTGGACTAAATTACTAACAGGGGTTCCTCGGCGCTGCTTCAGATGTCTGGAACAAATGGAGATCCCCTCATATATTGCTTACTGTTTCTGTTCATACTCTGCCTCGTCGCTGCTCTGTTATCGTCCGGGATATTGCTGTACTATTTCGGCAAGAAACATTTCTGTAGCGAGGCCTTCGCTATGATGTGGTATCAGGTATCATCTATCTATCCACTCAATTATCAACCTTGATTAAGTTTCTTATACAAACAGAAAGTTAAACGCTACAATCAGTCGTGTTTTCATATGCCGTGGACTATCGTTGCAGTACCTTCCATCGCAATTTCTTGGTCAGTCGTCGGCGTAACCGCTAATGTAGTTAGGGTGCTGATTGATCTACTGCAGGGGAACCATATTCATGCTCGCGGCCGTGTTCTTGTCCGTCTGGGGTGATGGGCTCTATTCTAACCCCTCTTCAGTTGCAGAGGTATCTCCTCTGACGATCCTGTCTCTCCGCGTCATCATTACTGCAATGTCAGTTGTCGATGTCGGATGGATTTTGTGGCTCGTTGTGAAGTTAAGGGCTTTCGATAAAGCTGTTGAAACGGCACAGAGTTCTGCTGCGTAATTCGCGAATTTTTTTCTAAACGACTTTTGGCATTGACTCGTCTGAGCTGGTTCGTATTGAATTTTACTTCTCATTATCTGTTTACAGCTACTGATCTGTGCCGAACTATTCACTCTTATTTACTGGACTTGGAGACTGAGATTTTGGAAGGACTAATAACATTGAAATTCTCTTGTAGTGCAATTATATCCTTATGTATGACCACAAATTCCAGAAATTGAATAAATATGTTATCGTAACACGGGTGCTTTGCCAATCATCCTGAACAAAAGTAATCTAAGATCAGTATCTCATTGACGCACAACTAAAGTCTCTGGAAAAATCAATATGTGCCGTAATCATATGACTGCCTTCATAACTCATCGTCCTCGCTGTTTTCCTCCTCCACTGGTATGAGAATTTATACACAAGAATAGTTTGCGATGCAGAAGTCAGTTCATTCGTTAAACTCTCACACTCAATCCTTCATCGTATTACAAACTTTTGGATACCCCGCCACATTCGACTAACTTAGAGTCAATGTCTGGGAGCCCCAAGGAATTCAAAAGCTGAGGGAGAGTTCTGGTTGCAAAGATGTTTACAGTTGGCAAGCTTCGCGATTGAATAGGTATAAGCGTGATCCATAGACTGAATTGTTGAGGAGGTCTGTACATCTCATCAGTGTACAGTTATTGATGTTGACAGACCCAACAATGTCGGAAGAACTTATGCAGGAAAGAGCGTATGCAGGAAAATCCATCACACTCTACATAAAGACCATTGTCGAGCTGACTCACGTATTGAGGTCATGATCGGCAAGAAGATGGATCCTGTGAACAGGATGTGTAGGGACTGGGACTTCTGATATTGGTAGTCGTGTCGCATCTGCCACAATCTGGGAGGTTCTCAAGGGGGTTAAAGGGGTTGTGAGCACTTTCTGGCGTAAGGACTCGATATCCCTGACAGACGAAGAAATGAGTCTTCTCGGCACGGAGCCAAGCAAGGCACGCTCTGAGCCCAAGGAGGGCAATTGACGAGAAGGGCCTGCTTGAGCAGGTCGAGTAGTATTCATCTCTCCGGGCGTTCCAGCTCATCCTCATGTTGGCTGTGATTCATGAATACCAGCGTCTGTAAACCGGCAGACGCCGTCAGAGAGCTCTCTCTCTCACAAGATCAATCGGTTCTTCCCTCCATATCCTCGAACTCTTCCTCTACTACAGGGCGCAATGTTAGAGAGTAAGGTCAGTCTACGGGTTCGGAAGTCGAACCACGTTGCGAGCATGTACTCAGGCGATGAGGGGCGAGCGATGCTGAACACGACGCGGTCTCCGAAGATGCGGTAGACGTGAGCATAAATATGAGCATACCGGTAAAGAGGAGGAAGGAGTACCGGTAATCTAGAAGAACACGAAATAGAAACTGTCGAAAGCGATACTACTAGATGAGCGTAGGGTGCAAACGTTTCACTTTCGTGACTCTGACACCTGTCGCAGAACACGTTACGCATTCAGTCCAGTCTTTCTTCTGCAGACTTACAATCACATACAAATCCAGAGGAGGTTGCAAAGAACGTGTGAAGAAAGCGAGTTGGTTGGCGGTCACTGAGATGAAGGGGCAGGCAGCAAAAGGTAGGAGTGGGGCTCGGCGACAGAGACGAGACAAGGTGAAGGAGACGATCGAGATGGGAATGACAATGCTGGAATGCTAAAGCAAGCAAAAAGTGGCAAGAGGTATTAGTTGGATCTGCATCATTTACTTGATGAACATGAGGTCCGAACGAAGGACATATTTGTTGCCTTTGATGACCTTGGATCCTTCATGAAGCATGCATTCCTGGCCGTGACTGGATGGAAGATGTGAGGAGGACTCAACTCTGGGGCAGCTGCTGTCGATGCTCACCGATGGAGGAGAGCAGTTCCCCGGGTTAAAGGAGCTGTTATCACTTCTTGTGGCTTTCCTCGCTCGTCTTTGTAGAACAAAGTCTAGATCAAAGAATCCAAGCATCATCTTTCTTTCCAGAAGATCGAATTCGGTAAGTACCTCGCCACCTTCCACACCATCCTCAACACCGGTCAAGTAGATTAAAAGCGTCCATTCCGACTTGGCACCACTTATAGGATCACGGACTGAATCATCGTAATGTTTTCTGCCTTCATAGTCAGAGCAATGCTTCGATGTATAGACGACGAGACAAACCCGAAATGCTGTTCTGGTGTATACTTGTACATGCGAATGTTCGAGTTGAACGAATGAGGAAGTCGAGGGGGATCATCTTCCTTCCTTGTGCGCTTCATGGAAGTGGGATACGGGAATGACGGAAGGTGAGGTGTGAGGAGCGCATGGAGGCGTTGAGCGAAAGGAACAGATGTTAATGAGAAACGGTCTACAAGGGTACCATTATAATGAGTGGCGAGGAAGAAGCGCTGACGCGTACAGTTGAGTCTCTCTGCTTCACCACGTTTCTTGGGCGGCGTGAGCTCCAGGGGAAGCTCATCAATGAACTTGACGAAAGCCTTGCATTCTGCAGGAGAGAAGAATTCCTAATGAGACAGCCTTGGTCAGGACTGAGGATATTGATAATCTAGTAGCTTGAGCCGCCGTACGTTAATGAGAAGGATCTGGTCTTCGAGTAGTGCATGACGTTCAAGTTCTTCTTTCGAAGAGAGATCGGGAAAATGATATCTTGTCTGTATTGCCTCAGGAGTGAACGTAGACTTGGAGCTAGAAGCGGACTGTTGGCATTTCTTCTTTACCATGAGTATCCTCTTGCGGTACTTATCGATACACTGCCTGAGCTTTATGATGCGAAGTTTGTGATGACGTTATTGGTGATGATCAAGGTGAGGTTTGCCAATACGACTTGCCGAGTCCAGTTGCGGACAATAAAGAAAAGCGACAAATTTGATATCAGCCAATATTTTTTGTGACCTTACAGTTAACGTTCAAGATAGCCAAATTTTTGAACGCTGATGCATCATCCATTTTTCGACTACCTAGGTTGCTTGTATCTCGTTCAGGACAGCTTCGATGGACATCATAGTACGCTGAGAAACCTCGTGGTGCTGTCTTTGCTTCCGTACTGCTCGGGCTGCGGCTTTGCCAAGTCGATACGATACGATAAACCGTAAACCGCCAAGTTCGGTCAATCAAGCGCGAATCACAGTCTTTCTGGGCATGCATCAAAGTCTCCTTGTGACTAAGAATACGTGCCATGCAACAGTCTTAGGCAGACTGTTTCCTTTTCTTGCAGCTTAGAGTTCATCGCAAGCCTCAGTTCAACATGTCCCTGGGAAGTCCTTGATCGTTCTAGTCCACATTTTCTTCCTCAAATTCAATCTCCTTCTTGTTCTCCCTCCGTGAAATCCTCATCCAAAGCAATTCTCCTGAGAATCCCAATTTATCATCTACATTGCTTTAGGTGTCATCCTCCGGACTATGTAGGTGCTCGAGATCAAGTCTAATCTATCACCCGGTGGGCTCACAGCACGAGATCCATCACTCTAAGGGGTGACAGCGCAGGAGAGCGTGAGATCTATCACTCCTCTAGGGGTGACCAGCTCCGTCATTCCAATTGTCTCCCTAGGGGGTGACAGTGGAGCTGGGCACAGCTTTTGATTTCGAAGGACCGAGATGTTACTATGTTTACTGAATTGTTATTACTACGCTATGTTTCTGTTGCCGCCCACGCCATATGCAAGAGCAGCAGATGGTAGGGTCGGACTTCTGTTGATTTTCTCTCCTGAAGGATCGACTCGTTATATTCTTATCATTTTATTTACAGATTCATGCTCGAATGATCAAAAGCTATCTATTCCGCTACTTTTGAGATTTTTCCTGTTTTTTTTTTTAATGGGGACCGCCAACTTTTGAGGGTCGAAATCAACCCAACCTATGAATTGGATATCTGCTCGCGAAAATCTACTCACTTGAGCCCAAATCATTTTTCATGATAAAATACAGGTTTCATGGATCACTCGGCCCTTGCAAAATCGATATCGGTTGTTTGTTTTTTGTCATATTTGATTGTCCGCATCCACAACTGTATACTGAGCTAAAGAAGGTCGAGTATGCTGCTCAAATGTTCCGTGAGGTGCTCCGCCATGTCTGTCTGCGTCGTTTCTATGGTTACATTGTTGCTTTGCTTGATTTGAAGCTGTCCTCATCAAGGATTCCGTACTTGTGATCCAGGCGCTCTTGATGCCCAAGGCTATCTTCATCAAATACTATTCTGCCTTGCGATCCGGGCGCTCTTGACACGGGCGTCTACAGAATCGCCAGATCGCCAGTCATCATTACGCTCCGTTAGCCTTGTTATATAACTATTCACCATGAAAGCGACTGCATACCGCACGTCACCCTCAGTCAATGAATTTCCACGCTTTCCTTCGCGGCCTTCTCTGCCTCCTAGTGTTCTATATTCCATCGTACTTCGCGTTGCAAGCCAAGGAGGTATTTATCAGTTGCGAGTCATCACACATCGTATTGGTCTCTCGCGGGTCGGAAGACGAGGAATTTATTTCACCTATTGCGTTTCCCTCTCCTGCTTATACCGCACCGCGGCGACGCGCTTTGGGCGACTATGAAATATCGGCGGTATCAACCGCGCATACCTCCCAACTCATTCATAGACTCAGGAGCATCGCTCTCAAGTCAGGTTGGACCACCTGTGTCGATCATTGGTGTAAACTCTGGAGAATCATCGCGAGCGTAGCCTTTACAATTATTGTGTAAGTTGTCCGTATGTATAACTTGCTTCAAGCGACTCGACTAAATCCTCAATAGGGCATCCTCGGCGCTGCTTCAAATGCCTGGAACAAGTGGAGATCCTCTCACACGTTGCTTCGTGTTCCTGTTCATACTCCGCCTTGTCCCTGCTCTGTTATCGGCTGGGATACTATTGCACTATTTCAGCAAGAAGCACTTTCGTAGCGAAGCCTTCGCTATGATGTGGTATCAGGTATGATATATTCTTTCACTTGGTTATCAAACTTGATTAAATTTCTTCTGCAATCAGAGTGTTAAACGTTATCATCAATCGTGTTTTTATATGCCGTGGACCATTGTTGCACTACCTGCCATCGTAGTTTCTTGGCGAGTCACTCTCCTAACAGCTAACGTAGTTGGGGTATTGACTAACCTGCAGGGGAGCCGTATTCATGCTCGTGGCCGTGTTCTTGTCTGTCTGGGGTAGCGGGCTCGATTCTAACCTGTCCTCAGTTGAAGACGTATCTCCTCTGACAATGATATCTCTCCGCGTCATCATTACAGTCATGTCAGCTGTCGATGTCGGATTGGTTTCATGGCTCGTTGTGACGCTGAGGGCTTTCGACGAAGTTGTCAAAGCAGCACAAGATTCTGCTGCATAATCTACAAATCGTCCTCGCCCTCGTCCGAATTTTCATCCCGAACTTTTCAGTATCTGTTTTCTGTCTGCCGATCCGTACTTATTCGGAACTACATAGTCGTTTTTCATCCGAATTTTTCAATATTTGTTTTATGTCTGCCGATCCATCGATCCTTACCTAGTATCTAGCTTCTTCGTCTTAGCACTCTTGTCGTCTGCCAATACAGTTGACTTTGGGTGGTGTTAGTTGCGTCTTCATCAAATAGCTACAAGATCTGCAGCCAGAAAAAGGTGCTGTCGTACCATGAGCACTGTAAATGGTCATCCCTCAGCAAAATTGTTGAGCTTCAACACCTCAGTGACAGGAAAATAAAACCATTTCTGAAGTAGCAAAGATACACATGTACCGTAATCAAATGACCGCCTCCATATCATCGTCATCTTCACTATCCTCCTCCTCCTCCTCCGCTGGTATGGCTTCCACTGGGAGAGGCAGGGGCACAGGCGGAGCGGTAGGCATCGGTATTGGAGGCGCATGGTGCTGAGCCGTTTCCGTATCGGCTGGGGGCGGACACAAAGGCAATGCATACTGAGTTTGGGGCTGGGGCTGGGGTGGAGGTGGAGGGGAGATGCTTGCCATAGGAGGCACAAGAGATGCTGCGACAGGGTCAGGAGGTGGAGCGGCAGCGACCATCCAGTTGGTGGCAGGAGGGGGAGCCGAAGGAGACGTGACGACGGGGTAATGTATAACAGGATCACCTTCATCTTCATGCGAAAGCTCAGCTAATTGAGCAGCAAGTAGTGCCAGATGCGCTTGAAGCTCTGCCCGACCAGTAGCATAGTCCTCCACGCCGTTCACTACGCCGTTTATGTCTGCTGTGATGGCCGATACTTCCGCAGCTGGCGGTACACTGGTGGAGGGTGGAGCAGCAGTACTGGATCCAACGAGAGGCTGATTCAATTCCGCGTTGTGTGTGTCTTCCTTGGGAAGAGACAACAGCATATCGAAGTTGATAGCCTTGAGAATATTTTGTGCCGCCTCCCACGCATCCTGTGCAGAGGTCGTCGCTTGACTGGCATCGGAAGTTGTGGTCGTGGGTGCGGTGGCTGAGGTAGAAGCCACAGGTGTGGCTTGCGCTTGCCCAGGTCGTGTGTAACCCGTAAAACCCGGCGGTGGTGGTTGTTGAAATGGATAGCCATATGGTTGCGTCTGGAACGCAGGACCCTGAGGTGGCTGATTGTGATGTACCAGAGGTGCGTGTGTAAAGGGAGATGGGGGTGCGGGGGAAGCTGAAGCAGGATTTTGAGTTTGTGGACGCCTTGTAGTTCGTCTTGACGTCTATTTCGCGATAAACAAATTGCTTGACAAAAGTTAGAAGCAGCAGAACTCACAGCGCCCCCTTCCCATGTTGTATTGAGCTTATACTTCCCATTACTACTCTTGAGAAACCTCCCTCTCTTGAACGCCTTTTGAAGAGCTTGGCTTGCCGACGGACGAAAATTCTGCTGCAAAGGATAACGTGCTGCCATCCAGGTAAACAAGTCTTTCGGCGCGCAACCCTCAGCATCTGTGGAATCAGTCAGAGCTTCGGCAATCATCTCCTCGTAGCTGGGGAGATCGTCGGTGGAAGTAGGGTTAGTAAGGAAGACATCGTGAGGCTGTGGTGGCGCATGGGTAGGGTGTGGCGGAGGAGCGTAGGGTACAGAGGCCGGTTGAGGATATGTGGGATGTGGTTGTGGATACTGGCCAGGGAGAGGATACGGATATGGAGAGGGATATGGTGGATATCCAGGGGGAGTCTGGTAGTACGGTGCGTGAGGATAGGCAGCCTGGGGATGACCATATCCATATGGCTGATGAGGATACGGTGGTTGTTGAGGACCAGCAGTGGATGCGGTGGCAGTCGAAGGAGCTGGAGTTGCTGAAGTAGCTTGAGACTGTGCGGAAATTGAGTCTGGCGCGGGCGATGGTGGCTTGTCGGGCGGCTGTGCTTGAGCGGGCTGTTCTATTGACTGTGCAGCAGTAGATGATGGCTGAGATGAGTTCGTCGACGAATTCGTCACGGTTTTTTCGCCATTTGAAGTCGAAGTCGACGCCACAGGTGTCTCAGCAGAGGTTTTCTGGATAGCCGCTATCGCAGCATTGATATCTGCGGGCCATATTGTGCTCTTCACGTAGGGTGGGACATGGAGGTCAAAATTGAGGCAAATGTCAATGATTTGCTGAGGCGGCAAGAGTGAAAGGTATTGTTTTTTGAGTTCATGATCTTGTGGCCCTATTGCAAGGTTAGGTCTAGAGGTCAGTCGCGATAGCTGGAGACAAACCAGGGAGTACAGGATGATATGGATGATGGTAGAGAGGGTGTATAGGAGGAGAAGTATACAGGCCGCTCGTCTGCATCCTTTCCGGCACCTGCACAGTTTTTCGCAACAAGGTTTGCTCGCTTTCAAACTCCTTTTGATCTCAACAATCATCTCTCTCTCGGCCGCCCTGCATGCATACTTGACCATACACGCTTCGCCGTCACTCCTCTATTGAATAGCTTAGGTCGGTGCATTACCAAGAGATTCAGCGAAACCACGAGAATGTCACTCGGATCCTGACAACACTCTCTTTCGGCCTCAAGGTGCACACAACTGGTCTGAATATGATTGTACACTATGATATCAAAAGCGAGCGATCATCCATTATCGTTTTGAAGAAACGTTTGACCGTCCTGGGCTACTCAATCCAGGACAATTCCTCTTGCTCACTTCGTGAGATTCTAGTTATAGAGGATCAGCGAATGAATAGTTGGCATCGACTTCTATCTATACTTACTTATATATGTAGTCGCTTCTCAGCATGTTTCCGCCTCCGTTGATTGCAAGAAGCGCGAAACCGCGATGGACCTCCATAAGGCTAGAACAGAACTGCAAAACATCAAAAGCCCGGGCCGGCATTTTACTTCCAAGTGGACCACCCCCAACGGCTTTGAAAGGAGAACCCCAGACTGTTATAAACCGCTGAGCTCCCACACCTATGTGATCTCTCAAGCTTCAAGTCCTGAGAAAGTCCGTGAGTGTCTCGTTCATGGCTGATTCATCGACCACCTGGACCGAGGTTTGACTCCCAGATGAAACTCGACACATAGCTGAGAAAGATATCCCACCCTGTTGTCAAGGTTGTTACGGTTAAGCCCGCGAGGTTTGTGTTTTTATTAGCTGTAAATGATGTGACGCCTTTTGGGGATTGCTTGCGTGCGATTGATTACGGACAACGCGAGCTGATGGCCCCTGGGATAACACAGAAATTTCTTTTGGCCGCTATGTCCTATCACAAGTTATCCAATAATTTTACGATCCAATTTCCAGCTTCTATGTCAAGGTACGAGGACGCTGGAGGTCTGGCGTCGCAGGAAGAGAAAGCAATGATCCATAGTTGCTTTCGATTATGCCTCTCTCAAAATTAGTAAGTAGTCACTGGTTCCACAAGCCCAATTGGTGAAGCAGCATATCATCCCCAGTAAGAGACGATTCTGAGCGCTGAAAGTCTACAAATCTCATGTTTACCGCCATGCGCTAGAAGCTATCTTGCGATAACCTACGTTCCGACCGTCAGCCTTTCTAAGAACACCGCAGGTTTGGCGTTGAGATGGATAGCTATACACTGATCGTGCTTTCAGTACCACTGTCAGCAAATGAGTCGTCATTGTACACTATTTTCTAGAGGCTCATGTTGTCTCGAGCGGCATATCTTACGCAGGACGGTTAGTAACTCTGTGCGATGGGAGTATTTGACACCTGCTTCATGCTTTGCTCTGAGATAATCAGCCGAGAAAACACGGATATACTGCCGCTCCATGAGAAGACGGCATCGGTGCCCAGTGAAATTCCTGCTCGTTAAATCGACGACCATAGCGATTGTGTCGGAAACATATCAGGTACACCAGACGTCGAGTCTGAGAAGTGGTTGGGCCATATACTCCCATATAATTGTCTGTACAGACATGTGAGGAGGACTTGGGATGTTTCGGTCGAGGCTTCGGCGGATCGATCGGCGGTTGATCGAAGGTGATCTATCGATATTGATCATCTGAAGCGCTCATGATCTTTATTTAGATTTACGATATCTATCAGTATCTATCTCCAACCTACATATTCGTCTTCATCTCAACAGTACTGTGGGATATCCTGTTGATGCCTTCAATATGTATAGACTCCTGTCCCGCGATTTGACAGCTATCGCATTATCAAGAAGATAAAAAAAGCTCCATGTGATGAGGCTCAACGCAGTGGGCGGTGAACGAGAAAGAAACTAGAGTCATCACTTCATGGTGAACTCATCACTGCGCATGAGACGGAAGGCCTGAATTACAAAGAGTTATGTAGCAGGCATAATGGAGGGCCGTATATCGGTAGTCCTCGCCTATGATCATACATACTGTGGACGTGGAAATGGTGACACGTCTTTCTTTCATGTCCTTACCCTGGTCTTCCCCATCAGGGTCCCTTCAATGCTTGTGGTACAGTTGTCACTCTTTTGCAATAGACTCCTTCCTGCGCATAGGAGATGGAAGACCTGGATCACGAGGACTTACATATCAGGAGGTATATCGGTGAATCTCTTAGCGTGAATCTCAGTCAACTGGCTGGTAGTCCGGGTCCGGGGCTGCGTGAGCTGCCCGTTACCCAGATCAATCCAAATGTGTACATAGCTACGTACTTCGCTAGTGTACCAAACTCGCGTCTATATTTCACAACCCTATAATCCCCAACGGGTCTCTTCAATGCTTCTGGGCACAGTACTTTACCCTTCTCCATTCCTTTCCACACATACCGAGTCACCGAATCCGCTCCACGAGTCATATCGTGGGCTCTAGCCCCTATCAGGCGGTCAGACTCCATCTGGCTCCTCCTGCTCACACACTTTTGTCTCCGGTCAGTGATCGCAGCCCGACTCGGTGTTCCTATCAAGTTTATCGATCTCCCATACTGTATTGGCTGTTAAAACATATGAAATGTCCAATCCGGCTGACTGCCGCTTGATGTTCCACCTCGGACTGACAGTTTGCCGCTCGTGTGCCCAGCGCGCCCTGGAGAAATCAGGCATGAATTCGAATTCTTATCCACCATCACTTCTACGCGCTGTTACGTTTCCAGGGGCGAATGCTGAGAATGAGGAAGTTTCTCAAGTACTGCTGCGCCAAGGCTGTGTTTGCTTACCATGTTCCTTATCCGCGATAGGAAAGACCCTTTCTTTCGAGATTGATAAAAGGAGCCAACTTGAACGCATCCTTTATCCAACAAACCAATCTCTACAAAGCAACCAAACCACCTCTACTCTCTCAATAAACATGTTCACTGTCAGTCGTCCTCTTCACCTCACATGTGCGACGAGTCTCTGACAAACCGTCTCTGATAGACCACCGCTGTTCCTTCCAACGCCAACTGTGGCGACAACTCTCACTGCCACTGCACACAGACGTATGTCCAACTAATCGATATCTCTTGCATCACGCTCATTGTCTCCACAGTTGCGAATGCCAGAAGGGCAGCTGCAAGTGCTGAATGTGGGACATCACCTAAAGCCTAATTCATCTCGCACCCCGTCCATGCTTCATTCAACGTATTCTTCCTGACAAGCAATGAAACAAGCAATGAAAGGTGTCGACTGATTTCATTACGGACTAGCCAGTGTATAAATTGTTAAATAAATCCAATCTCGTTTCCGTGCGCTTGAAGTATGCCTAGACAGCTGGTTGCGAGTTCTGGTGCTGTGTACCCGTGTGCAAGTACGACTCTTGAAAGTCAAAGAAGGAAAGAATCCTGTGAAGCTCTCGTGGAGTTGAGAACGCGCGAAGGCAGAGCGCTGAGTCACCATGGGTCAGAAGGTCGCCGACCTCAATGAGCAGCCTCCGTCTCGGACAGTGCTTCGAAAGCACCATCAGAACTTCTGAAAATAAGCTGAACAAGGAGAATATCACGCAACACGAGCGCACACCGTACCTGGTTTTCTTCTGGTCACTGCGTATGGTCGCAGAATTATCCTATGACCCCCGTCTGGTGGTCAGATCACAGTCCCTTATTGGGATCATATATAATACGTCCACTGGAAGCTCTAAAAGAGGGTTCGGACCTAATGTGATCGACGGTATTAAGCAAAGGGTCAAGTGACGCGAGTTCGTCTTTCATTGCATTTCGGGCAAACGTGTCCAGTTCTTTTAATAGGGTCGACGTGATTTTCTGTGTGAAATTTCAATTTGAATTCCATGTCATTCCGTTCACACGTACCTTAATCTTTCCATCAATCTTGAGTACTAACTCACCAAACGAAGCAGACAAATTTGGTGGCGGAATCCCGAGTATTCCGCCATATGTAAGTCCACCTGCGCCGTTGATTGGGTTTGCAATATTCCACAGACTGCTGCTCATATCTTCAGGACCACCGTATAGTGGGTGGTATTGCGTATTTGGCGTTGAGTGCTGGATAACGCTGATATTGCTCGTAGGTGTGTTTTCACCAGATAATATATACGGAACCCCGGGATGAGGTGAAAGAAGACCGAGAGGCCCCATCATGTGTTGAGAAGGGTGTGAAAAGGGTGAAGGGCCAAGTATCTTGGAAATCTTGTTGTAGACCTCGGAAATGACGTCAAGAAGGGAGAGAAGAGTTTGATGGTAATCGAGAGGAAAGGGCTGGTTGGATGTAAGCTTGGTGTGCTCATATAAAAGGAAAGAACTGACCAGGTGTGGTATCATGAGATAGGAGGCATCCAAACTATCTGAAAACGAGACAGCGTATTCATGTCCACCACGTTTACTGATTTTGGGTCTGAAAATACGTCGCGGCTGTCGCTATGGGATTGTTCAGCTTCTGTGATTGCATTGAGAGGCTGGGATGCTCACTATTTTGGACTTATCACCATCGTCCTTATTCTGATCGAATTCACTTATCGTGTGGATAAGCCCGCGGAGGAGGTCTTGCGGCGAGTTAATGTCAAGGAGGTTGGATAGCGACATACCCAGGATAGCGTAGCGGGTTGTTCTATGTAGTATCAGTATCACTGAGCAGAGGATCAAAAGGCCACGTACCGTTTCCGATATTCAGGATTAGTGTTGCTAAACTCGCGCTCGAGGTCAGCATGTGATATGAGGATAGTATGGAACCAATGACTGCGACTAGGAAGAACAAACACGTTCAATCAGTACAACAGTAACAGCAGCGAGTGCTTCACACACCCCTCGTATATATTGCGTATATAGGTGAGCGTGATGATCCGCTTCTGGACGAGATCGCGTAAGTACTCGACGGAGGTACCCTGGCCCAGCTGGGGGCTAGTTGCGCCGTTAGGGTGCGACAAAGCATTAGTGTCGGTATAGACCGACTGAGCATCAGGCTCTTTTACAACGCTCGTGGTCGGAGTGGCCGCACCGCTCGCAGAAGCCCTGGTGGTGCTGCTGGTGCCTATTGTGATGGAAGACGGCGCAGAGGGTATGAAGGAAGCTAGAATATTCTGTGCGGAGGACTTCCTGCGCATAGCCGGACGTTGCTGGATATCGGCAGTGAATTGCGACATGTCTACGTATAAATTTACTGTTACAGCTTGGAATCTGATGGAGGCTGAGCCTGTTGTTGTCCTGCTTGGTCCATGGTCACGTGACTCTACATCCTTGATCTGTGATCGCCTAATTGTTGGTCCTTGACTTTCTGTGCTCACCATGGCCGACATAAATAACATCGCGAAGCAGTTCACTGACTTCTACTACTCTACTTTTGACTCTGATCGCTCTTCTCTTGGCTCTCTTTATGTCGGTTTTCTTCCTGCTCCTGCCGATCTTTTAATCTCATTTTCTTCTTTCCGTCTAGCGTCCTGAGTCCATGCTGACGTGGGAGGGCACCCCCATCGCTGGAAGCAATGCGATCGCTGAGAAACTCACTGTGCGTGATGCCCGATGCTTCTCGAAATCCTTCTGACCATGATTTTCAGAGTCTGCCCTTTTCGAAAGTGCAGCACAAAGTGACCACCTTAGACGCGCAACCCTCTTCGCCCAGTGTCTCTAGCCTGATCGTTAGCGTTACTGGTCTCCTTGTCGTGTGTTATACCCTTTATGTTTGACTCCTTCGCGTAAATTCACTCCAATTCTTGCAAGGTCGACGACAGTACAAATCCCCTGCAGTTCAGCCAAATCTTCCAACTTATCCCCGATGGCTCAAGCTACTACGTGTACGTACCTCCTCAAATAGCAGATCTAGCGTATTCTGAGATTTGTACAGGTATAATGACATTTTCCGCCTCAACTACGGCTAGATCGAGCCTTATCTCAAATTTTCATCTGGAGATCAGTAGAAGAAGAATCGATCTGAGCGTTGAGATATCATGTTAGAATTAGTTTTTTTATTTACCAGTGATTCGACGTGTATGACGCGAGGATGATCCTTTTTCATCAATCATGTTCAGGACACCCTGTCGTTCTACATTCATCATTGGTGCAACTCTTTTTTTCGTCAAAACCAGATGCGATGGAAGTGTGATCTCCCAAACTGGGATGCGCTATGTTCTAAATCTGAATTCGCATTTCAGTGGGGTATAATTGAATTGTGGTACTCAAATTGTTGTACTGGCCGGCGCAAACACAAGAACGCGAGAGTCTACGAACATCGAGGGCACTCTACGAGCTGCCTGGAGATGAGTTCGTTGCCCACCTTGATAAGGTAATAATCACCTGGCCGCAAACGATTGGGTTCAATCAATTATACTCAAACTAGTAAAATACTTACTATATATCGATCCTGTCATTGCATTACCTGCCGGTTTGTTCACTGTCGCGTTTGATAAGAGGCTCTCCCAAGACGGTGCCCACGCTAGAGAGGTCATAGCATCTACGATCTTGTGAAGGTAAGCGCTCGAGTCACAACTCATCACATATGAAATCAATCGTACCTGTGTTGCTGACTTCGTATAATGATCTACATTGGCTTCATCAACTTCGTGCCGCGCAAGGAGAAGAAGAGCAGCTGCGGCAATGAATGCAGCAGAGGAATCAGCAGACCGAGGGGCCGGAAAGAGAGGTGCATCAAAATCCCTGCATGCTAGTATAAAACTCATGAAAAAATTAAAAGGCTTCGAATTCACCATGGAACAATGCCGTCGTCAGGGATATTGTCGATGAAGTAGTCCGCGAGATGACGCGCTGTTTCAAGATACTTTTTGTCGCCTGTAAGCCTGAACACTGACATTGACAAGGTCCACACTTTGGATCAATTGACAGATCCCTGCGAAACTGAACGGAACTTTGCCTTACTGTTTGCAAACCCATAAATACCCCAGGCCTGACCGCGTGACCATGTACTATCATCTGAATACCCTTGTATCGTTCGTTTCTTGACAACCTCCCCCGTAATTGAGTCGTACTCAACCAACTGCCACGTCGAGCCTGAGAAACAGCGCCCGAATGAGAACGTAGGAGAAACACTTTCATTGCAACACTCACCATCATCCCGGACATGGTTCCGCATAGTATGATCCGCGTGACTTATGGCCACATTATAAAGAGTAGAGTTACTCGTAAAATTCGCAGCAAGGACTAGAACCTCTAGGTTCATCATAACGTCGATAATGACTTTCTAGATCCAGCATCATTAACTACGATTCCGAGCTGATATGATAAAGGAAAGTCGACTAACATAGGGGTCTGAACCATCCCAACTTCTGGTACAACCAACGGCAGGGTTGAAGCGATCTGCCAGAATTTCAGCGAAGTCGACTACCGCAGCCTGTACGGTTGTATTGTTCGGATTTCTATTTAGATCTAAGAGGCAAGGTAGATTGCTCCAAGTTTGTTGCCCACGTACATTACGAGCTCCTCAAAAAAAGAAATCAAAAACGCCCTGTCATGGTCGGGGGTGTCCTTGGGCTCGGCCGGCAACAGATTGCCAGTTGCAGAACGTCCCAAATCCAACCAATCAACCGTACTGAGACCATTGGCAGGAGTTGGTGGACAGAGTATGCTGCGCTCATTGAGGGCGTAAAGGGTAGCGGGAAAGAAACCACTAGACCACGCATTGGGCGTGAAGGACTGCCATTTACCTGAGATGTCTGTATACTGCGGGTAACGGTCTGGATTGGTGTTGTCTCTTAAAATCCGCTCGGATCTTTTGAGGCACAAGAGGGGAGAAGAGCTCTGAGGGGAAGACAACACTCGTGCAGGAGGTGGCGACAATGAGAAGGCTCAGAACATGGATGGGGTGCATCTTGCGGAGCGTAACTGAACGATCAATGCGACCTTAAATGTGGAGTCATGGATGGCTGTAGTCGGATGTATGCCATACATTGTGGCGCCCTTCTGGGATGTCCATGTCAACGTAATTGCGTCAAGTAAACAGCAGATCGAGATGCCAAGATCAAGCGTAATAAAGGTGTTCTTGACTTGTACCTTCCATCCATTACTCTCCCTTCGAGGTCAGCTTTCAACTAGGTGGAATGTGAGCTTCAACAGATTGCAGTGCGGCGTCAGCCCCAAGATCATGTAAGCTTCTCGCTGGATTCGGTGTGATACAGATGCAGGCATATAATCATCCCGGCGGACGAGAGTTCAATGAGAAACTGTAAAAGGCCGCTGAGGAAAAGAGCTCGTGTTGCAAATGTGGCGCGCGGGACTGAATCCTGCCCACTTTTTATTAGTCAGCATTTCCTGATCTTTCCTCGACCATCAGTTGGAACTCAAATCGCTGGCATATATATGACTGTCATCCAATGTCTCAACCCCTTTGTTCTTCTTTGCTTCTTGCATCGAGCGCTGCTACCCTTTCTTGCACACTTGGTATCTTAATCTCTACAATATATCCCCACCTGCGTAATCATGTTCCGTTCCATGTCCTCATCCTCGTTCTCGTCCTCGTCCTCATTCTCTGGCTCGGTCGTACGTTTACCCGTCTTCTCGTCGTCGTTTGGTGGCTGACAGCTACTGTACCTTTTCAAGATTTCTGGGACCCAATCCCGCTTATCCCTTGCCGATTTTGAGGTGCTGAAACTTATCGGCAAAGGTCATAGTGGGCGCGTGTATCTTGGTCAAGAATGGATTTCCAGAGAGTTGGTCGCTATTAAGGTCGTCAAGAAAGGCCAAGGTCATGAGGCCAGCATTGTAAACGAGCAGCAAATTCATAGGAATTTGAGTGGCTGTTCGTTCGTCCTGCCTTTGTTGGCATCTTGGCATGATGATGAGAATTTTTATATCGTCACGGTTGGTCCTCGGGCCTCTCTCACTTGTTCTTTGCTTTTACACTTTATCCAGCGTTACCTTGGGGGTCATGATTTGGCAATTAATCTTGCTGTAAAAACCAGGTTTTCGGAGGAGCGAGCTCGATTTCATACGGCAGAACTGGTCAGCCACTCATTCTTGCTATTCCCTAAGCTTGCTAAATTCCGCTCCACTAGCTCATCGCACTCGAGCAGATGAAGGCGCACATGGTGTTACACCGAGATCTTAAACCTGCAAACATGATGTTTACCTCAAGCGGTCACATCCGCGTGATCGACCTTGGCTTAGCCACACGGCTGAAAGCGTCTCCAGTCACGAGTGTTAATTTCATAGCTGACCCCAATGCAGTATCTGGTTCATTCAAGATTAATGATCCAGATTACACTTCAGCAGAGCAGGTCGGCACTCCACCTTTTATGTCCCCGGATGTTCACCTTGGACGACCCTACTCCTTTGAGGCTGACCTACATTCACTTGGCGTTACACTGTACAGTATGCTGACTGGTAGGGTGAGTTGATTGAGTTTCAGATTTTCCGCCGTACTGTGCTGACCAAGATGGGATGGTAGCTTCCATTTGGAGATGGGGCACAATCGCGCGACGAAATTCTAGAGGCAGTACTATGCCAACAGTTGACGTTCCAACCGGAAGACGCTGTTTCTTCTGAGGCACGGGATCTTCTTAGTCAACTACTCCGCAGAGACTCCAAAAAACCGGCTCTGCTTGAAGATATCATGTGCCACCCTTGGTTTTACTCAATGTAAGTCTTTAAGATGACTCACTGTCGATTAATCTAATCCCTTGAAGCCGGTGGGATCAGATACGGGCTCAGACAAGTTCTCCCCGGTGGAAACCTCACTTGAATCCACATCCCAAGAACACATCTGTGTGCACAATAACGGAAGGCGTACCATGCTCCCCTGACCCGTTCCCCGATTTCACTTATTTTTCCCCTGAGTTCATTGCTCTGCGTTCACGAGAGAAGAGCATATGGAAGAAAATGGGTGCGTTTTTTTCCGGTGCTGGCGACCAATCTCCGACTCCTGCGACACCTCCTGGTTCCCCGGTTCAGTCACTTCCCACTCCCGATATCAGTCCTGAAGTCTCAGTACCGTCATCGCCACCGAACCTTAATCTTCCGCCCCTGCCTATCCGCAAGACGGCTGATCCGATGCTTCTAGCTCTGCTTTCCTCTCCGGGTCCCACCCAATTACACTCTCCTGGGGCAGGTGGTGTTCTTCCGCCTCTGATCATACGGCAACAACTTGCTCGGCGTGCTCCTACAACTGCCAAGGCGCGAAACATAGATGAAAGTCTCACCAGGACACCCCAGTTAACCATCACACCACCAGACTCGGAAGACGAGATTCAGGAAGTGGAGTCATGTGCTTCTCCTCTCAGGCCGCCCTTCACAGAAGTCTTCGACCAGCAGCTCCTATCACCAATGGATGCGGAGCGGCCAACTTTCAATCCCGTCAAAGTTGGCCCGCGGATCAAACTCTCGGCACCGCCAAAACGGCCTAAGCGTGCGCAGAAGGAGAACGCAACTGTAGACAGTTCGACAGTTACCCCTCCCAGGGCTCCCCAGATTCGACCTCAGGTAGGACCAGAGATTACGGTCGCACTCCACCCTGCAGTCACGTCTAAGCCTGTAGTCTCTCGATCCCCACCCACAGCTGTGTTCATGATCCCTCCCAAGGTGGTTCCTCTTCCGATTGTCCTTCCGAATTCCTCGCCCATTCGGACACCTCCCCAAGCTACTTCAAAGCCCAAAACTATGGCAAAACCGTCCTCCAGAACATCTCCACCTAAGTGTGCGCCACCCAAGGTCAAGCCGGCTCCCAAGGTTTCATCAAAAGCCTCGGATCCCAGATCTAAGCAGCCACAGGCAACGGTAAGGCGAAGAACAGGCTCTGTGGTAACCCGGACTCCTGCGTCTCTGCCGTCGGTTCGTTCTCCTAACTTTGCCAATGCCCGAGAAGGGACTTATCCTCGGGCATTGGTACGAGAGAAGACTCTTTCTCATCCCGCTCTCGCTTTTGTTGATGCAAAGGAACGTCCTCAAGACTATCCTCGGCCCCCTCATGTGATCCAAGTTAAGTCAGCTTCTATGAATGAGCCCAGCATTCGTCCGCCTCCTATCTCGCGTCCTGGACTTGAAGAAATACCGAAGAATGCGATAATAGTCTCGGTTGACTGTACACGATCTTCTAGTAAGAATGTGCAAGTAACTTCTCTTTCAGCACCAGAGCCTCCATCTCTTGTGACTGGTGGGCCTGGTTTCGACGGCCATCTGATTATGTCATCTCCAACTGGCTTTAACGATTGGCGCAGCTTTTTCGCAAGGATCTCGACGGCTCTTCGTTGCATTTTCTCTTGGGTACGCCCTCGTGGGGCGGCTACTTTGAATCATCTCTAGACGGCTAGGAACTTGATACCGACTACTTTTTCTTCACTCTTTCTCTCGTCTTCTGGTTTCTTTCTCTCTGGTTTCTCGTCTCTTCTCTCTCGTCTCTTCTCTCTCGCGTCTCTTTTCTCTCTCTCGCCTCTTCTCTCTCTCGCCTCTTCTCTTATCTTACTGGTCTCTGATCTCATCTCTTTTCGTATCTAGTTTCCTGTCTCTCTGTCTCTTCTCTCGTGCCTGGTCTCTCGTCTCTTCTCTTCCCAACAAGCTGCTTCCCATACACAAACAATCATGAAAGTCAAAGTCCAAAGCAACTCATCAACGACCACAAACCGCAACTTCCAGCTCTTATCTATATCGCAAGACACTGGACGCAAAGGACTATCCTAACGCGCAAATCATACCACCATCTTTGGTTATCTTCATATCATCAATATCCACGTATCTATATTTTTTATTGCTTTTTACAATAATCTTTTACATTACGCGACTCTTGATCAGTTGCGAAGGGAAACTTACATATAATATAGCTTACAGAAGCACAGCTTCTAGGATAAAATCTACATATCGTTTCGATTTATATTCTATTATATCTCAATGAATATCATTCATCTCTTGGTGTTCGTTGTTCGGATTGAACTTAGTTGACGAGTCTGTGTGCTTGCCAATCACTTGAATCCTGCTCCCCAAAAGTATTCATACACCAAATCATGGACCACGCAATCATTGAGCATAATCTTAGTATAAATAAGTTTTCTTGCGATGACGAGTACAAGTTGAAGAGAAAGGTTACAGTGCTAAGCAACGTTTATGTTTGATAAAATGACAACTATCAGAATCCGACAGCATCCACTTTTCCCGCAAACTGTGAACTAAACCCGTTCCACCCACTGAAAGACGAGGAATGAACCCAGCTATCGGTGCTCGAACCACCATCCGAAGGTGCTTCATTGTCCAACCACGGATCAAAATTCCCATCGGACTGCGCGAACGAAAAAGTGCGTTGCGGTGTCGGGGCAGCCAAAAACGACGAAGAAAAGTCCAATGTAGGCAGTACGAGCGACTCGGAAGGGTCGACCAATTCCGGACCCGCCTTAAAATCCATACGACTTCCACTTCGGCTGCCTTCGAACGCCCCTGAGGAGACGGAGGACGTGTCTGACAAGCTATCGTCAGAATCCGAGTCGTTGTTAGCACCAAAGCCGTTCGACTTTGACGTCCTCGTTTCCTCGAGGACACACCAGCCTGTCCCGCTTTCTCCGAGCACGCTACGGACCTCGACCTTCGTCCAGCCCACAAACTCGACTTTGAGCATGGTACAAACGCCCTCTGTACCGCCACCGTGTGAGAACGCGGAGCACTTTACCCCGCGCGTCCACACATCGGCGGCGTCGAGCCGGGAGAATAACGACGAGACACGCAGAGAGTGTATTTCGTGATTGTTTGAAATCGACGCTAATGCAGGAAGAGGAAGCAATGATCCAGGGTCCTCCTGGAGCGGAACTCGAGCGGTGGGGGTAGGCGCGAGAGGGATGAGGAGGCATGTGGTCACATCGGGAACGACAGGTGCAGCAAAGTACTTGTCGAGCTCAGCTTCTTGCGTCGCGACCTTGGTGGACTGGTTCTCCTTTGTGGAGAGGGCACGGGCTCGGGGCTTGAGCATCTCCTTGCTGCCTTTCTTCGTGGAAGAACCCTTCAGCCCCTTTCTCATCGTCTCTTTCTCCTTCTGGAGCTTGACGTCTAGATCGGCATTGTAAATCGCACGTCCCGCGATGGGCACATTCTCTACCAGGTTCTGGAAGATGGGTCTGGTAGAAGAGAAGTTCCTGGCGGTTCCAAGACCGACTTGTGCAACACTTCTTGGAATCGGACGAGGAGCACGAGGGAGGAATGTTGCCCTGGATGAACCAGACAAAGCATTCTTGACATGGAAAGAGAATCCTTGCTGGATAGTTGGATACCGCACACTGTTGTTCACTGCTTTTGCAACAGTCGCTGGAACTGGCGCACGGAAGCCAGGAGTTGTGAGGAGTCTGAAGAATTGGTTGACTAGGTGTTTAGAATGGCTTATGAGTTTTTGGGTTTTCCCTAGATTTGCAAGATTGGGATGGACCCGAACGGATGATGGAATGTGAACGCCTCGGGAGGTCGAGACGCCCACCCCGCTTTTGTTCGGGAGAACATGATGGACATGGCGGATTGTGGTCCGCGCGCCCTGAGATGCAAGCATCCCTGAAGTAGTTTCGCTCTAGCAAGTTAGGTAGATGGTGGTCGCAGTCAGAGAGGTGGATTTGCAAAGACTGCGTCTCGGCCGAATCTCGGCGTCACTTGCGTCATTGCTTGCCGAGACCATCTAATCACGTAATCAAGCGGACAAAGACAGTCATGGTGATAGTGGTTCTAACGAGAGATTGCAAAACAATGCATTTAAGAAAGTACAAAGGTTACAACTAACAACATTCTGTGCATGCATCTGGATATACAGTGAAACAAGAAACACCAGTCCAAACTTCCATACACGACACTGCGCTACTCTCATCAGCTGATAAACCCAAGAGAGCTACTGGGAGCAGCTTGGAAATGAGGTGACAAAAGCAAGCCCCTCATCACCACGTTCCAAGGTGACTTCGTACTTTGAAGTCACATCCAGTCTTAGCCCGGACCTCTTCCAGAGTGACGCCCTTTGCGAGATCAATAAGCGTCAATTCACCCGCAACACGGTCGACGTCAAACACAGCGAGTTCGGTGACGATGGTGCTAACGGTGCGTGCGCCGGTCAGAGGGAGAGCACACTGTTTGAGGATCTTATGGCGGCCGCCTTTGGCAGTGTGTTCCATGACGACGATGACTTTGGTCTTGTCCGGGTTCGAGACGAGGTCCATGGCACCACCAATACCTGGGGTACAAACGTAAATCGGACACCTTGGCAAAATCGCGTGTGAAGAAGCGTACCCTTCAGCATTTTTCCTGGGATCATGAAGTTGGCGATGTCACCAGCCTGAGAAACTTCCATAGCCTGACGTGAAACGTGAGCAAAAAAGGGTACCGTAAGATGATCAACTTGAAGAAAAGCACACTCACACCGAGAATGGCAACGTCGACGTGGCCACCACGAATCATGGCAAAAGATTCGCTGGAGTCTATTTACAGACGTTAACGTGAAGCGTCGAACTTTGTAAGACACGAAACAGACCAAAGACAGAGGCCCCAGGGACGAGAGTGACAGTCTCCTTGCCGGCATTGATGAGATCGCTAGAAAAGTTGTCAGTGGTCAAAAACCTTGTCCAACTCAGTGAGAACTTACGCATCGAGCTTATCCTTCGTAGGATACGGTCCCATGCCCAAGATCCCATTCTCACTCTGCAGCCACACGCGTATGCCCTTGTCGAGGAACTCTGGAACAAGCGTCGGCATCCCGATTCCCAAATTCACATAGTAGCCGTCCTTGATCTCCTTCGCCGCGCGCCGTGCGATGTACCGGCGCTGTGCTTGTGCAGCCGCCTTCTCAGGTGACAGCGTAGACTCGTCGGCTGATGGGTCCTGAGCAATAGTAACGATTTCGATGAATTTTTTCGATTCTGCGGGGACGATGCGGTCGACGTAGATTCCCGGGAGGTGGATGGCGTTGGGCGAGATGGAGCCTACAGGGACAATACGCTCGGCCTCAACGATTGTGAGTTTTGCATTCTTGGCCATGACGGTGCTGAAGTTCTGTGAAGCATATCTGTGAGGAACAAACGATACCACTTGAGCAACTGGGTTGATTAAGCAAGAGAAAGGATTGTGACATACCTAAACACACAGTTTCCTGACTCATCGACTTTCCATGCGCGGATGAATGCGACATCGCCTGCGATGGCGGTTTCCATGACATATCTCCTTCCATTAAATTCCCTTGCCTCCTTTGAAATTCCAGGAATAGCGATACCGTTCGCAAAACCGCCTTTGTTGTACCGTTGAGGAATGGAACCTTCCTCCACCGCTGTTGATGCACCAGTGGGCGTGAAGAAGGCGGGAATTCCAGCCGCATGGGCACGGATGCGCTCGGCAAGGGTTCCTTGGGGTACCAGCTCTAGTGAAATTTCACCCTGGAGGAATAAGGATTCAAACTTCTTGTTTCTGTTGAACATTGTTGGATAAGTAAATTCATCGTTGAAGGTCGTGCTCACCCTCCGGGGTATGACGCGACGACCTTGGAAAGTTGATCCGTGTTGAGAAGCTTTCCTGTGAAATTTACAATGAGACAGGGCGGAAAAAAGATGAACGCGTGTCGCACCAAGCCCCGAATCTGCAGAACCTGCATTGTTAGATACGCCAGTTAAATCCTTAACGGTGTCCTTTCGCTTGGCAAGCGCTCCGAGGAGTGTATCTGCCGATTTATTTAGCGGTTTGATGCGTCCCAACGCCAGACACGATACGAACCAGGAATGCCGGCTGCGCCAAAACCTATGTGAGAATAAAATTAGACACCTATTCGCTGATCGACCGATGGATTCACACCTCCGCACAGAAGGACGTCACCCGACTTGACGTCCTTAATGGCCTCATCAGCCGATTTCCATAGTTTCGACTTCCTCGGTGCAGCAGTCTCGGTGGGAGTACCATACTTTCTGTGTGTCGAAAAGAAAGTGGATATCCTCAGGGAGGCCCCTGAGGCGAGCCTGGCTCTGTAGACCTGGGCGTACATGGGCGACTACCGGAGGCCGGTGATGAAGATGAAGATGAGGAGCAAAAAGAGGTATTGAGCGTGCGTCCGTGAATGATATATATATGGTATTGAGAGACTTAAGGAATGGATTTCACAGGAGCAAACATGTTCTTCCCTCGCGAAAGGAACGGACGGACCTAATTGTTCCGTCTCGTGACCTTTGACGGCAACGGCTTGTTCATTGTTGCGCTCGCTTCTACGATCTACGCGCCAGTGCTCGACAGCATCTGTTTGGCAACCAGAGCCATTCAGCGCGAGCAGTTGAGCGCAGCGCACTCGACGACATGGCAGAAATTATTATCTGATTAGATACCTATGTTTGGTTTTCCCACCAGTCTGACGCCATGGCGCGTTTCCATTTTCGGTGCCAAATTCGTGGAGGGGCTTTCTCGTGCTTTTTTCTCTCGAAACGCAGAAGGCGCTGTCTAACGTTTTGATTTTCATGGTGCTTCGATGCTCCGTCCAGTCTCCAGACTCACCAGTCCCAGACGACCAAGTCCTCACTTGTCTTGGCGGTTTCATGCTTCTGCACAAGCTAACATACAAGCACTCCAACAAAAAGCACCGCCTCCAGCCACATCAAGCAGAAAACACAATATCCCTCAAACAAAAGCCGAGCCCGAGGAAGCACCGAGGGTTAAAGAAGACGCGCCCCCTGTTCATCATGGTCTGTAATTTTTTGACTCTAACTTCTCATGCTCATTTCATGTCCTGCCCAACAGCCAAGCGAAACGAATTGGGCGTACAGCTACTCTCACGACAGCTCCACTCACAGATCTTCAAGAATGTCTCTTTTCCACCTCCAGACCCCTCTTTCGTCAATATCGCACGCGAGCACCTCGAGATGCACGGTCTCGACCCCAGTCAAGGTTCAGTCCTCCCAGATACAAAGTTCACACTCCCACCGTTGCAGGGCTCCAATCTCCTCGAGCATTTCTACCGCATCGGTGCGCATAAGGCCCAGCCCTGGCTCGGACTCGCTAAATCCTTCGTACACATCAAATTGCCTCCTAAACCCGACGACTGGGAGATTCAGAGTGGATGGACAAAGTATTACTACCACCCAGACGGCTCGAGCTACAGCGAACACGTCCCATATCCGATGCACGACGGCAAACCGGAGGAAATCCTCACATTCGACGTTGAGACGATGCCGAAGTACCACCCGTACGCGATTATGGCATGCGCAGTATCACCAAATGGCTGGTACTCTTGGATATCCCCTTGGTTGTTGG
>JABAJZ010000005.1:0-60849 GCA_018857265.1 Termitomyces sp. T32_za158 | reverse complement strand
TTCGCTGGCATTCTCACTATGGGATCGAGTTTTCTCACTGTTAATGACGAGTGGGAGTCTTATATCCAGTCCGCGGAGGGTGTGTATCGTGAAATGGAGGAAAATGTCAAAGTTAAGCTCAGGGCTTTGGCTGAAGAAGCAAAGTCCTTGATGGACGATGAAGAGAAGTGGAAGAACGATGTATGGCTCAGTCAACTGGATTGGTCACCGAAGGTCGCTGGAAAGTCAAGAGGGGTGATCCCTCAGACAGTGAGTCTTGTTCAAGTGCACAATAGTCATGATGATTGATTTGACCAGATCGAAGAGGCTGCCTCACCAGCCGAAGAAGAAGTTGTGCCAACACCTGACAGTACATCCTCAGATATCAACAGTGTTCCGGTCTGGTATCAGGAAATTCAAACAGATCCTTTTGGTAAAAAGGTTTTCGAGAAAACATTACCACTCCTTTTGAAGCTTTCTCTAAATGGTCATCCTCTCCAATATAACTACAAAGAACGTTGGCACTACCTCGATGGAGATGAATTTCAACCTATTCCGACTTCAGGTGGCAAGAAAATTGCTCAACTCTTTTCATCACGACACGCTGGAAAGCTCCTCTCAACGGGTGAAATGACTTCAGTTGAATCTGAACTTGCACTCGCTATCTCTACAGGCGACAAAAGTGACGATGTTCAATCAAAAGTCCTGAGACTGGCACAGACTGTGTACGAATCCGGTGAGCACAATGACGTCTGGTCCAAACAATTAAACTGGAAATTGGTGACCATCGGCGACGTGGCGTCTGAAGAGGTCCCTGTTGCACCAAAGGAGAAGAAGCGTAAAGCAAAAGCTAAACCAGTCAAACCTCCCCCTGTGTATTGGCCAAAGTGGTATTGGGAACTCACCAAACCCAAAACGGGCGTTACTCCCGGTACACCCGACGTGACTGTGCGCACCCGTATTGCCCCCCTTCTCTTCCGCCTTTCATGGTTGGGATGGCCCCTTCATCATTCACGCGAACATGGGTGGACATTCCGTGTACCTGGAAACGCACAATTTCAAACACGCCAGAAGCCAATGACGTTCTATGACCCTGCGGATGATGCGCTCAATGAGTTAGCGACAAATGGAGGGTATCTATTCTACAAGCTTCCGCACAAGGACGGCGACAAGGCGAACGTTGGGAATCCGCTTAGCAAGACTTTTATGAAGTACGCGGAGGATGGTACACTACAAAGTCCAGGAGGCGAGGCGAAGGAGGCGCTGGATATGAACGCGCAGTGCAGCTACTGGATCAGTGCACGAGATCGTATCATGAACCAGATGGTCGTTTGGCAGAACCGAAAGGTCAATATGGGCTTTGATGTGCCCAAGCCTGTTGACGGGGAAAAGAAAAAGTGGGGCATCATCCTACCGCAGGTTATCACTATGGGTACCGTCACACGCCGTGCGATTGAGAAAACGTGGTTGACGGCTAGTAATGCCAAGAAGAACCGCGTGGGGTCAGAGCTCAAAGCTATGGTGCGGGCACCCGACGGATACGCTATCGTCGGTGCAGATGTCGATTCAGAGGAGCTGTGGATCTCTAGTTGCATGGGCGACGCTCAATTTGGATTGCATGGCGCCACAGCCATAGGTTGGATGACCCTTGAGGGTACAAAAGCGGCAGGAACAGATCTTCACTCGAAGACGGCTAGCATTCTTGGTATTTCGCGTGATCAAGCCAAGATATTCAATTACTCGCGAATCTACGGTGCCGGTATGCGTCATGCTGTCCTTCTGCTTCTGCAATCCAATGCTGGAATGCTTCCCGATGAGGCACAAAAGCTCGCCGAGAATTTGTATGCGTCTACGAAGGGCAAAAACACTCATCGTTCAGATATGTTTGGCCGCAAATTCTGGTTCGGTGGGACGGAGAGTTTCGTTTTCAACAAGCTTGAAGAGATCGCTCTTTCTGACAAACCACAGACGCCGGCATTGGGTTGTGGTGTGACCTACGCTCTGTCCAAGGATTACCTCCCCGTTGAATTTGGTGCTGACTACATGCCTTCTCGTATCAATTGGGTTGTCCAGTCGTCCGGCGTGGATTATCTCCACCTCCTCATCGTCTCAATGGATCACCTTATCTCCACATATGATATCGATGCACGTTATCTTATATCCGTACACGACGAGCTCCGGTATTTGGTCAAGGAGGAAGATAAATATCGTGCTGCACTCGCATTACAGATTGCCAACCTGTGGACGCGTAGTGTGTTCGCGTACAAGCTGGGCATGGACGACCTACCCCAGGGTGTGGCTTTCTTCTCCGCCGTTGACGTCGACCATGTGCTCCGCAAGGAAGTTGATATGCCCTGCGTTACCCCATCACAACCTATACCGATTGCACGCGGTGAGAGTCTGGATATTACAGGTGTACTTGACCATACAAACGGTGGCTCCTTGTGGAAGGACGGTCATCCAATGAGCACTGATAACCATGAAGAGTACGTCGGCAATCTCGATGGATACACTCCTCCGGATTGTCTGGCCCACCGCTCAGCAAGTGCTGCCTTCCTCCGAGCCCAAGCTACATCCGATTTCGGTGAAGTAAAAGGCCTTGCACAGAAGGTGTCTGGAAAGAAGTTCTCTGGCGGCATTGGGAATGGGAAGAATAGTAGCAAGGGCAAGAAATCAACTGGTGGGCAGCGGAAAAGACCTGTACCCGTTGGGAACGGCGAAGGAGTCGATTGGGCGGCTCTGGTAGAAAAGGTGTTAGGGTCTAATCCATTGCACTCTCGATAGTAATCACCCTATTCCTAAATTATTACTACTCTTCTGTCTTTTCTTTATTTTCGTACCTTTAGGAGTTTCAATAATTTACAGATACTGATGTTTACTAGTTACGCTTGCTCCCGCATGAGTACCCTCTTTCTATAACAAGATCAAATAACGCGTCAGAACCACGGTGAACCTGCATCTTTCGAACAACTTGTCCCCTCCTGCTTTTAGCCAAAATTCCGCACATAACATGGTTGATTGGACTTCCGACGCGAACGAGGCGCTGAAACTTACACTGGGTGGGATTCAATACTTCATGCTCAATCCTCCTCATCATTGACATTTTGCGGCGCGCCAATCTCAGTCAGGTCAACAGAAGACACTAAGGACCTTGCGGAAGATGAATCATATGAATTTCACCCAACTTTCACCTATCCAGTTTGTTCTTTATCGCTCCGCTCTGTTGTGTCCTGACAGACTGCCCATAGATTTACGGAGAGGATGAAAAGCTATATGGATTCGAAGGCCTTGAAATTGACGTGAGTTTTGTTTTTATCAAAATTGAGTATTCGCTACTGAAAAGATTTCAGCTGAGATTCGCGTCCGGTTCCCTAACTCAATATCTGAACGTGAAATACACCAAGAGACTTGACTCTGCATCAACGGTAGACGACGTAGAAGGCACGCTGAGTCGCTTCATCCCACCAGGTGTGCTCCGTCTGATCCTTTTCATACGTGTTGTTGAGACGAAAAAGGGTACTTTAAGGATGAACAGAAGTTTCTCGATTTCGTAGAGGAAGACGCGACAACTTTCCATCCTTCCGGACGGCTCGTCTATTCCTACACACGCCATGTGCCTTCTTCTACTGACAAAGGGAAGGCCACGTCGAATTCTCATGATTTAGATCCAGACAGTGAGGATTCCGTGGTGTTTGAAGCATACCATGCAAGTCTCTTTCTAGTTGGGTCCGGCTTTCTTTGACTGCTCATAGGCAACTTGGAGTACCCCCGGATTCAGAGAGCTTCATCGCAGGATGCAAATATTTATCCTGTTGTATATCGAAGCCGGGTCATATATCAATGAAGATGAGGATTCTTGGGAGTTCGTTATCTTGTGTGTTGTTATTCCGACTTTGACTATGCAGGGGCTTATTATTCTGTACAATAGATATGAAAAGCGCAAGAGAAGAGGAACACCGGAGATGGCCACCTATCACTTTGTTGGATATTCATCGCTTTATCCCTTTTACTTCTTTCCCGAGAAAACGCGTATGAGGCTGAGGTATTTGCTGTAATGAATTCATAGTCATCGCCGCTGACTTCCAGTCCAAAGTCAATTTGTGATTCTTCCTCCATATCAACACCGCGGCCATGGATGTAAGAAAGCTGCGTTTGCACGGAACGGACTTATCCTGATGCTTATCTTTAGCGGAACTCTATCGGGCGATCTATCAACACATCCTTTCACAATCTAACACTGCGGAGTTGACCGTTGAAGATCCTGCTGAAGCTTTTGAGGACCTCCGAGACAGGAACGATCTTCGAATGTTGTTGTCCAACCAACGATTTATGGAGGAAGGGTTCGGTAGTGAAGCTGTTACACATGGGGGAGGACGTGTTGGAGGAGTCGGGCGAGCTGGGAAGAGTCAAAGGGGCGGGAAAGGTGCCATAATGTCAAAGGGAAAAATGGGTCCTCCGAGCGACAAAGCCTGGCTGGAGAAATGGCGGATTGATTTGAAAATCGCTGGCGTAAGTTCTTCCCTGTGAGAGTCAGTCCGTAAGTTTAATGAGACTTTGCAGCGGCAATTTCATCGTTTAGTAGAAATGCTTCTTCTCCTTCGTCTTGATTCATCAGATGCTCGTGCCGAGCGCGCGTATCGAATACAGGTCAAAGAAAGGCTATATCGCTTCAACTTTGTAGGTCTTCATATTCCGATGCACTCGCGTCGTTGACGTGTCTTCTAGGAAATACTTGCTCAGTTGGAAAAGGAGGAGCGTCTGGAAAAGCTGGAAGAAACTTTTCAGAGCGTTAGAGAAGATTATTCGAGAATACTGTCCATGGTCTCCTGAAGCCTGCTATATGTATGTACATAATTGCCTCATTTTGTCACGTTATATCTATAGCAGAGACAAGATTTAAGTTTCCACAGCGGGTAAACACTATTATGTAGCGTTTCGTTCATGCGTAGATGTATGTATGTAAGTGCATGTACGAAAAGCAGCCGCGAATCATAGGGTGACGTAATCCCGATTTATTTGAATCGCATCCAAACGCGTCAACCAAACAATTGACAACGAGGCGCGTCCTCAGCAAACTAGTAATCCGCGAACAGCAACTAACTTTTTCGTCATGTCCGACGAAGAGATGGATGATTTAACCAATAACAGTACGCGTCCCAGAACACTCTCCTTGTATCGTCGGACATACGATATTCCTCAGACTTCGTCTATGATCCCGATCAGGATCCCGAAGAGAAGCGCACAGTGAGAAAGAACTACCGCTCACTAGCAAAGGTCGTTGAAGGTGACGATATTCGAGTTCTGCATTATAACTGGTGTAACCTGAGGCTTCAGAACACAAGTCGAATCCAAATGATTTATCCGCAGAGCAGTTGATGAAACAAGTCCAGCAGGCAGATTTATTGTTCGGCAAAGGTATATCCAATAAACACTTCAACGTGTATACGATGGTACCAAACCTCGTTTAGTCAAGGGACCTCAAGAGGCAACACTTGACTCTCATTTTCTTCTCATGGCTTCCACCATGGGTGCACAGAAAGCGCGTGCGATGAAGTCAGGATCGGGGTCGTTTGACGTCGACGAGTTCATCGCAAAGCTTGTCACTTTTATGGGTGGCAAGTCGTTGGAAGATCATGCTGATGGAGACTCCGATGAAGAGTACGCCGACAATGCTGCAAGGCCACTTGATTGGGCCAAGATAGGTCGTAAGGCGCTAGCGAAGAGCCGTCGGGTGCCAGTCATGGGTTACATGTGTGATGATTCATTACTTTGTCTGACCGCAATCCTTTCTCAAAGCTCCTCAGGCTAGGCCCATTATCATTAGAGCAAAAGACACGCGCGCCAGTCAAACGTGCTAGACTTGAAAAGAACCAAGAAGATCTGCGTAAACCACAAGAGCTCAAAGAAGGAGATATTGCACGTTCAGAAAATGAGACGACAAAGAATGTCGCACAAGTAAGTCATGACGAAGGTTCGCTTGGCACATCTTTCTAATAGTATCCGAGTTGGAAACCATTCTAACCGACATAGGAGAACCTATCAATTTCTTCAGATTCGTTATCAATCCAAACGATTTTGCTCAATCGGTTGAGAACGTGTTCTACCTGTCTTTTTTAATTCGCGATGGTAAAGTCGCGTTCGAGACGGATGCAGAAGGCGAACCAATAGTCTGTGAGTGCTTGGGACTCCTTCAGTGTCGCAAGGCCTCTTTAAATCGCTTACATCCAGACATCTGTGAGCAACCGTCAGATGCTGATTACGAAGGGGGGTTGCAGAAGCGACAAAAGGTGTTTGAGTTCGACATGGCGACCTGGAAGGTAGGTGATGGCTCCCCATATTTTTTTGACTTATGAATCACACCCTCTTTAGCGTGCTATAGAAGTTTTCGACATTACAGAGTCTAAGATCCCACAGCGGCCGCCAGCCAAATTCAGGCTTGGGGATAAATGGTATGGTTGAGTGCACGTTATCTATCTATATATTGCCGTCCGGAGCCTCGAATTGGCCACTATGGGAATTCTAACCCAGAACCCCTGATATTATATCTCTATTTCAAATAATCATGTATTTATGCCTTCAGCGACTACGCGCGAAAGCGCCCCTTTGTCAAGTCCGCGAGGGTCAAAGCTGCAGGATTCACAAGGTATACATGATTACACTACGCAGGTTGACAGACAGAGGCCTCCAGACGAAAAGTATAGTGCATCCACTATGTTATGCTTCTCCTCCTCCTTCACCTGCCCCGTCACCTAGTGCATCATCATCTTCATGAGGAACTAAACCCGCAATGTCTCCTACTCTTTCGCGTCTCTTCTTCTCCATGATTGCAAAGGAAAGGATAAGGAGATCAAGGTCAAGGGAACAAGGCTGTATTCGAAGGAAAGTCTTCTTTTCGCCCGCGAAAGAACCTTCGACGCGACTGCCCATCGTATACTTCGCAACCTCCTTGTTATCGTGCACACTTGTGAGCTGTTTGTAATCAATTACTTTAAATATAAAGACTCGGTCACCAGGACTTACGACGCATCCCACACCTTTCTTTGTCTTCCATCTGTACTCAACGCCAGCGTTGTCAAGAAAGTACCGGGAACTGCCGTTCGAGTCGAATGTCAGCCAACTTGACAGAAAGCAAGGATATGCCTGGAACACACTCGCTAAACAGACTTCGCTTGTACAAGAAAGTCCTTGCTGTCATCCCGATGCCCATCTTTCCTACATAACTTCCCAAGCCTCGTAAAAGTGGGCAGCGAACAAAGGTCGGAGTAAAGCAATCCCCCCATTCGATCTCGCCAACTACGGCACCATCCAAAGCCTGTGTAATCTTGGACAGAGACACGTCGTGCGTCTCCCTGGATGTGCTGGTTTTTGACGTAGATATTTCATAGTGAGTCATGCCATTAGGGGAAACCAAGGCAGTCTTCTGGGGATTGTTGTGACAGAGAATCAGGTCCATCGGCAAGCAAAGATGTAGCAAAAGAATGTGACCGCTCCAGGCGATTTAACAGTGATATTACACAGGATATGGAAAGGTGTGTGTGGTGGATGACACAAAGCAAAGCCTGAGGAAAACCGTGAGGGTCTCAAAAACTGACGTACTGTCAATTGCAAATGCAAATCAAAGTGACATTCTGCTCACCGAGCTTAGAGATTCCATCCACGAAGCCTCAGTATCATATAAGCTATGACTTGTGCCGAAAGCACGGGCCTTGTAGCTCGTGTTCAAATTCTGCAACACAATCAAGCTTCAAATTCCTGCTATAAGCCTATCAGTCAGTAGTATGACACATCCTGGTCTCGTTTCTTCCCGGTCCAGATGCTTTCACGTAGACTCTATCTGCGGTCGAGGGACGATTGCAAAGAATGGTAGCGTAAGTAGGAATCATTATCAATTCGGATCACATTCGCATGTAACTTGAACGCTGTCAAACATGCTTATGGCCTGGACCATCGAGACTCTCAGTCACTTTCAATCGTTTAAACGTCAACGGTTCTTTACCTTCAAGCTTCAAGTTTGATAAGGCTTCCCCAGCTTTGAATTCGTACGCTTCCTCAATGATTCGCGTCTGTACAGTCTGCAACGCTGTACGATTTCAATATCAGTGGAGCTTGACAACTGGATATTTTGAGCAAATTTCACCTCTCACTCGGTGTTAAATAGCTCATTCGTCCGTCTGCAACTCATACATCTGTCTGGAAGTCACTGGACCTTGTTCCGCATTGATAACCATGCTACGGAATCCTCCCTTTGAATGCTGTGAGGACTCTATCTACTTCAGCGTCGCATTCAACAGTTATCTGCAACGTTCCCCCGAGTCGACTGATTGATACCCTTCACTCCTAAAGTTGTCTTTTGGCACCACACAAAGTCGCCATCAAGTGTTGGAATCGTCGAGATACAGTCAGTACCCGCGGAGAGATGGTGGGTGTCTTCAATGTCCGCCATACCCGAAGATGTCGAATCTACACATCCGGCGAGGTCCAATGATGTAATTGATCTCAGTCCTTCGTCTTTATGAGATATCATGTGAACGTGACTAAATGATAAAAACCGACAGCTCTAACTCTGAATGAACACATGTGGGATCTGAAATGTATCCTCTCGTGGTACTTTGCATAGCACTGACAGTTTCGCTTGCCTTGTTTCTGCGGTCGCGGTTGTCTGGGTCAGCAAACCTTCCTCCTGGTCCAGCACGCGGCTTTTTAGGCGACAATAGGAAAGACTTGCCAGCTACTCACACGTGGAAAACCTTCAAGTCCTGGAATGAACGATACGGTCAGTATATACGGACAGAGTTTGCACTCATTCCTCGATTGATCCAATTAGGCCCCGTTATTTCTTTCTTCCTCGGAAGAACGCCTGTTATCGGTCTGTCCCCAATAATATCCACTTTGTCATTTTTAACAGAAGCTATCAGTTCTCGGAACAGCCGAAGCTGCATCAGATCTTCTTGAAAAACGTGGCGACATTTTTTCTGGCCGCCCGAGGAGTATCATGGCGTGGGTGCAATGGAGCTATCGATGCCTACGAGAGGTTGACTTTGAATGATAGAAACGAGATTCTGGCTGGAGGAATGCAAGGCATTGGTATGTCATCTGGACCGAGATGGCGGCGATGGAGATCTGTCCGTTCCTTTCTATCTTTGGGATTGTATATATACTTATACTCATAAGACTCTTCTCTTCAGCTTCAGTCATCCGCGTTAAGCACCACTGCTGTCGTGCAGTATCGACCACTTCAAACAACTGAATCCTCCATCCTTCTCCGTGATCTTGTTCAATGTAAGTCTACAAACCAATATCGTGCACATTTGTCAAGGTTTGTTCTCTTTCGTCGTGCATGCCATGCATTTATTCTCGATCTGGCCAGATTTGTCATGTCAACTGTCTTTTGTATGTCTTATGGTCGTCGAATAAAGAGCACGATGGACGATGCCGTGCTCGCAACCCAAGCAAATGAAGAATGTATGTACGGCTTGTAAAACTGACCCGCCTGACTCATATTTCATAGACTTTGGAAGGTCATCTGATCAGATTTACTGCTTCCTTTGACGAATCTGATTATCAAACAGGATGAGGTATGTTCAGAATGTTGTAGTATAGATAAACTGAAATACTGTCTGATCTGTAGTATTCCTGGCAAATACCTTGTCGAATCAGTGTGTAACCATTGTCTGTCTCTACTCATTTGCTGAAGTCTCTTCACAGTGGCCGATTCTTCTCTATCTTCCAGTGAGCCTCGATTACAGACAAATCACAATGTCGTCCATGATAAGGTTTGCTTATTATTTCATCTAGCGGTGCCTTCAATGGTTCCGATGGGAACCTGAACGTCATCGAATTCAGTATTCGAAGCTGCTGTTGTCGAATATGTACAAGGTCAAAGAACAGATGGTAAAAGGTTCTACTATACCATCTATGACGAGCTATGCGTTTGAAAGGCGCGAACAATTCGACCTCAATGACCTCGAGTTGGCCTACGCTTTGGCGTCTCCATGGGCAGCGGGTGTAGAAACAGTGCGTCTAACATCGCATTAAGATCATCGCCATAAAGCCAACGATCAACGAAGACAGTTGCTTCCATTGAAGTTGCTATTTGTAGGTGATCTTTATTCTCTTTGCGCGCAATGATTCTCCAACTGTTGCTAGTGGCGATGCTGCACTATCCTGACGTCATGCAAAAGGCACAAGCGGAATTAGACTCCGTGGTTGGCGCTGGTCGTCTCCCTAGCTTTGAAGACGAACATGCTTTGCCCTACATGCAAGCGCTGATCAAAGAAATCACGAGGTGGTACTCTCCTTATCGTCACCACTTACTATTCATTTTTTCTACTAAAGGTGGCGGCCGATTGCTCCAACAGCTGTGCCACATACAGCTACAGAAGACGTTATATACAAAGGATTTTTTATCCCGAAAGGTAGCACTATATATGGCAATACCTTGTGCGTTTCATGATAACTGAAATCCGTATCGCTTGACCCGCTTACTTCTATGTACATTGTGCAGTGCTATTTTGGCAGACCCAGAATTGTTCCCTGAACCTGACACCTTCAAGCCAGAGCGGTTCTTAGAAAATCCAGATAGTAAATATCACAAAATGGCTTTTGGTTATGGTCGGAGGATGTGCCCTGGAATGCATATAGCGTTGCAGGGATTATACATCGCAATTTCAAGGTATGCCATCTGCTCCTGAGTATCTGAACGCCATAATAATATAGTGAAATTTTTTTGCCTTCTTTATCTCAGGTTACTTTGGGCATTTGACATCTTCCCTGTCTCAGAGAAGGGGAAGGTTTATATGCCCCTGGCGGACGACTTCACAGGAGGTCTGGTTTCGCGGCCCTCGAATCTGAAGTACAGACTTGTCCTCCGTCACAAGGGTATGCTGGACCTCATTATGCTGGAAGCTGAGAAAGCCGATATGGAGGCTATGGCGTGGCAATAGACGTGGATGAAGTTCCATCGCCTGTCAGGGAGTGCTGAAGGCCAAGACAATGACAGTTGATGCAACAAAAGGCATATTGAAGGCTATTTCGGTTGCAACTGGCGTCTTAGATTTTCGGAAGACAATGCCTTTGTATTTATCTGCTCGCCGCACTGACAATTCTCCTAGTTGTACTTCAGCCAACCGAGTGCCTGCGTTGCTTGTTGATTGTTACTCTGGAATACAAAGTACGCAGAGTACGACCCCGTGCCTGACATAGAAAGGTTTCTGTTGGCTCTGCTGAAGGTTGCTATCTCCTCTTCTTCCCCACCCAAGAGTGCCATCTATCTTGGGTTTTGGCGGTGGTGTCATTTTTGGACAGTATCCTTCTATAACGATGATCACGATGGTTTTGAAGTGCCTCGTCTCAGAAACTCCATGATGTGACCCTGAAGGACGAAGAGTGATGCAAGCCTGCATGACTGAGGAACTGCTGTGCCTGCTCTAAACTGTGTTCTATCTGCTGTTCCATTGCTGATTAACCAAGAACTAGTTTGCCTATGGATATTTCAGTCAAGTCCTATATGTTACTATGTTACTATGATTGATATCTACCTACGCTGCATATACTACATCTATGTATGTGTCAGTCATCAAAGCAGTGATTCGTGTATCAAGTCACATGTAAGCTCTGAGATCTCCAGTTTCCACCATGACTTCAATCACTAAGGATCACATCTTTACCAGATACTGAACTGCTCAAGTGCGGTGATGAATTAAGATTCACTGATCGTGGTATGTTGAACAACAAAGTAGACGATTTGACGGAACTCAGTTCACCACTCAGAAGATAATGCATACTTTATAAATCCGGTGTCGACTTTGCATGCGAATAACATGTTTATTGTTATGGGACTTTATGCGCATCCTGGAGAGGCCTCTTTCGCAGGTGCATTTACCTTCGAACCGAACATTTTTTGGCGGTTCCTGTCATTCAATTGTGAAATCAAGAAGGGTACTCTCTACATCAACGTGTCTGATAATACACTACGCGTGTTTTCATCTCAACTTAGATTCTCACTTCGTGAAACATCCCTGGATTCAACAATCAGTAGTCTGATGCCTTGGAGACCTACTATAAAAGCAGAACCTCTCTTTCCTGTCTTCAGCTCAGGACCATGGATGCGATTACAAAACAAATCATCGATATATACTTCAATGTGGTGATTTTTGCGGCGTTGATGCAAGGTAATGAAAACTATCTGTTTTGTCGACAGCTCGGCCAGATTCCAGCTGAACTTTGACTCCAGGCATTCATCTTGTCGTGTCTCTAGTTGCACTGTCTAGAATCTGTAAGTTGTTGCTCCATCTCGATCTATCTAACCATTTTCAATGCGGCAATACTCATCAGGGTCTGACTTCGATATTCATCGAAGGCAGTTTCGGCGGGGAATGACTATTATCATGACTCTACTCTTTGTTCTAACAACCGCCGATCTCGCAGTATACTGGGCATATGTTCGACATGCATTCATCGTCCATGGCGACTCTCCAGAGTTGATCGCCACAGCTTTGGCCGAAAACCCTACCTGGTTCCTTGCGACAAATGCTTTTGAAGCAGTAAACGTTGTCCTCGCTGATTGTATATCGGTAAGATCAGTAATGCCATCTTGTTCACATCTTAATCCTCATCACAAACCTGTGACTGCATTTGGTTAGATATGGCGGACTTTCATCGTTTGGGAAAGAAAGTGGAAAATCATCATCCTTCCAATTACATTTACAATACTCACCGCAGGTTTGTAACAATCGGTCAATCATATCTTCATTCGTTGATATTGAGCTCAAGGGATGTCTGTTGCTGAACTTGTTGCAGCTATATCTCGCGCGAACGTCACTACCTTCTTGACAGCTTATTGGTCCCTGATGTTAGTTACACCGATTCTCTGCACCGGCTCCATCATCTATCGGCTTGTAAATGCAGGGGGAATGCGCTCCTACACTGCAATAATCAAGATCCTTATTGAGTCAGCAGCGTTGTACTGCTTCGCAACGCTTTTCGCACTCATTACTTGGGTTGTTTCTGGTCCTCTGGGTCCGTTCGAATATGCGTTCGCTTTCTGGAGAATTTGTACCGTACATCGATTTTTTTTCACTCTGTTTTTCAGAGAAAAGATGACATGGTTTCCAGGGAATAGCACCAACGCTTATAGTGGCCTGCCTTGATAAATCAGGAAACAAACCAAGGCCAATCGTCACTGAAAACGATCGAAAAGGCAGCAGTATCTCAAGCGCAGAGATAGGTGTATGCACTGAAACGAGGACATACTTACGTTGATCAGGGATTTCCTCGTGATTCTGACAAGGTTGTTTCTGGACGATTATTTATGAATTGAAGTAGTGTTCAGGAAGTCTAGATAAGAACTAGAATGGATATTAACCACCAAATACAGTCTTTGTATGATGATCAAGTCAGGAAGACGGATAATTGTGAATCTATAAGCCACATATAATGATTCAAACAACTGAACAAACCAAGATAAGCTGGAAACGGGCAAAGTTGAATGGCTGTCACTCCTATACGGTGTAAATAGATATCACACACATAGAGCTGTCATTCCTATATAGCGTTAGTAGAATAATACATAGTAACATAGGACTTATTGTGTTGGTTATTGAGATAAACCAAGCTCTCCATTCCATAGGTGAGTTACTCACAAACATATTTATACCATTTTGATAGACCAAACAGACCCCTACGTATGCTCGCTGGGTCCTTATCGCCCAGATGTCCTTCTACTTCAAATCAACAACACTCCAGAGATTCTTGCTGAACTCGATAAACGAAGGTAAGGTTGACCCTTGCTGTCAACGATAAGGTCGACTTCAAAACTTCGCAACATCTCTTTTCGTGCGCACTGAAGCACTCTTCAAGCCGAGGTCTAATACTCTATGTTGCAAAAGTGTGGGATGGTGCCACGAGGAGATTTCGGGATGATTCATAAAATCTGATGCAAGGATAGTGGATGAATTATACAGTTCTTAATTCCGTGAGCGCGGGTGAGATATTGTTACAAGTATTCTTCAAAGGCGTTAGCATGCATGTGTTAGTCGACAGTCATCGAAAGGACAGTCAATCAACATGCGACCACGTCCTTGGGCCGATTATCCCTCTGAATTTCCATTAGCTCCTGGAAAGAAAGGATCCTTGGACTTGGAATCTCTTCTAGATAGGCTGTATTTATACAACAATCAGTGTGCCATGGATCCATCACGACCTCAAGGTACTTACTGAGTGGCTGCTCTTCATCTGGGAACTCATTTGCAAGGTCCCAGAGATCGTCCTCAATATACCGGGACGGCGACACCGGAAGCGTGAATAGAATAAGCCTCGAGTCAGTATTTTCTCTCAATCTGCGAAGTGTCTTGGTCTGGCGAGGGGCGTTGATGAAGTTTAACATTACAACAACGGACTCAATGCGACTGTTCTCAAGGGCAGCTTTCACTTGATGTAGGACCTTGTCCTCGAAGTCGGGACTGAGCGCGAGGTGTGTGAGCGCGGGGAAATGTTCAGTAGGGTACTCAAAGCCATCGACGAGCCCTAGACGCCTGAGAGTGTGCAGGGAAGATTGGGTCGAACGTGCGAGAGGAGCCTTTGAGTCCGTAATCTCTGATGAAGTTTCGTGTGAGCCCCTTTCCGCGTGTTTCTCCGCGGAAGTTGAGGAACCTTCATTTACCGATGATTCAAGGGGAGTGTAGAGCGTGAATAGAGCCGTAAGGTTCTTGTTAGAGACGAACAGAGTATGTAGTGGTATTGAGTGCACGATGCGCATGATCTCCGGTGCTCTCGGGCCCTCAAAGGAAGCGTACATTCCAAAATTGGTGACGCCGGTACAAACCTGAATGATAGGGAGAACATCCTCCACGTCGCAAATTCCATCAAAATGCAGCGCGCGAACGTACTGGGCGAAGAAAGCCGGCGGACGCGCCTCCAACACAACTTTGAATCTTTGGAGCTGAAGAGGCTTGTTTGATGTATTATGAGACAAATGGTGGTAGGATCGTTGCCCGCTGAAGTAAAGTTCGCGATAGATAATGCGCTCCGCCCTGTTTGGTGTGAGATATATGACAGGACATGGGTCTGAGTACTCACCATGGCTGGACGTCGCGAGAGACGACGGCCAGGCGCAGTGCGAAGTTCGGGTTGAGATAGGCTGCTGTCTCAAGAATTTCGCGCTTTAGATCGTTGGGTAGGATACCAGACAGTTCTGGCCTAATATAGGTGCTAAACCTCGTATTGAACACCATGGTTTTTGCTTGCCAGTGTGATGGCCCCTCTACAAATTCCGACAAGGATCCAGGTAATATCTTGATCAAGGCTAGCGCTCAAATTTCGAATGTTAACCAGATATTGCTGTTCACAAACGCTTCAGATGCTAGTAATCACATCCCGCCCGTTGACATACGGGATTTGAGCTCGAAGCTTGAATAGGTAGATATCAAACTGGTAACCACAGTAACAGAGTAATAACAAAGTTTAAGTTTACATAAATCTCGCCCAATACAAACTCAATGTTTTAGTGCCAGCACTACAGTCCCTACACAACTAGGAATGGGTATAGAATCAATGTACTGTGACAGCAAAGTGAAGCTAATACTTTAGAAACTTTTTAACCTTTGTTGCTTGAGATGCGTCCTTTGATAAACTGCTTTCCCGCCCTCTTCAGAATTGCACGTCGACCAATTCCACGCAAATCGACATACACCAGACCAGCATTACGTGCAGTCCCAGCCAGTAGTTGCGACGTCTCAGCAGCTTCTGGCCCATACCTGATCAAAAGAAATTCTGCTCAGCTGATGGATGGAAGACGAAAAAAAGATAGGCGTACTTGTGGCCCATGATTGAACTAACCGACGTGGTACCAGTATCCAGTAACCTCCGGGTATCATGATCAATTGTAGACAATATGAGGTCGGCAGACAGCAGGATCCGCTCTTTTTTGGAAAGCGGGGCGCGTGGTTGGGGAGCCACGATTGTAGGCTTGTCTGATGGTCCTGATGAAGCTCGAGGCAGGAAGGGCGGCGCAGGGGACGGAGAGCGGCGTGGCGGGAGTGGAGGCTTTCTGTCAGTGGACGGGGAAGGGAATCCTGGTGGAGGCGAAAGATGAGCATATGAAGGCGATGGCATTCGTGGTGGTAATGGTGGAGAGGAAACAGCAGGATAGGATGGAGTTGGGGAAAGTCTATTAGGAGGCGCTAACTTGGAAGAAAGGCGTTCCTGCTTGGGTTTGCTGCCCGTTGCACGCCGGATCATGGTGTCAATGGTTGAGACCGTTTTTGAGCTGACTTTGACGGCTTGACTGCTGATTGCGTGTACATTTGCGAGGCCCTTACGCGTCCGCTCGGAAGTCAAGAAGACGAGAGCGCGTGGAGGAGGTGTAGAGGTACCTGCTGGGGGTGGAGATGTAGAGTGGTGTGGCGATGGTTTAGAATGGGAGATATAATAGTCTGAGGCGGTGGTTATTGCGGTCAATAACAGATTTGTCGTAGTTGAGATCGCATGACTGAAAGCATTTGTGCTGAGTAAATGTGCCCACAAGTTCAAGTAGTGTACACACCTAACTACTGTGGCGGATTTTGTAATCCAATCTTGTTGGTCCGGGGGTACAGCGCGAACAAACATCTGGAGCGCAGTTGCATCCTGTTCGTCCCCTGGTCGATTATCCGGTACCTCAATAATGACTGCGTCGTTTTCATGTCCATGCTCATGAATCTGCGGATCTTCCTTGAGGTTGAACGTAGATTTATCAAACTGTGCCATGACTTCTCCATTTTCCTCGTTAACGACAACAAGGTGGCCTCTCAAATCCCCGTAAGCGCCAGGAAAGCCTGATCCAATCAATTCTGTGGCATGTGAAGGGGTGGGCACTTTAACATCAGTGGTATCGGATGTACTGCGAAACTCTGCAGCATATTGCGATAGAATTGTCTCGAATGTCGCAAGGTCTTCCAGAAGAACAAGGTTCGTCTCTGGTTGACTGGGCAGAGCCACAGACACGACGATCTCCGGTACACCAGACTTTGTGGCGTCGAAGATCGTGTACACTCGGTGCCCTTGACTATCTGTCCTGTGAATTACCCGTTCAGGATCCAATGGGATTTCTATCGAGCTCAGATGAAAAACGAGATATACGTCCCGATTGACCGGATCGGAGGAGTTGGGGACTTGGACAGTCACGCAGTCGAGGTTGAGGACACCGGTCTGAGTGACACCGGAGAACGAAAGAGTGGTATTTGGGAGTGTCAATAGTACGAAGGCCTCTGGGATCGACATGGTAAAAGGATGGTTGCTGGTTTGCACCGCCCACAGGACTCGCCCTCAGAATATATATATGAATGCTGACTGCCAATTTGTTGTTGGGTATCCGGGGATAAGATAAGATAATGGCAAATTGATGATGGCTGTGACATATCCCCATCCGACGAACAGAAAGCTGTGGCTTCAAACGTGTTCTTCCAGAAGCACCTGAGAGCTTGAAACTCAAAAGATTGAAGACCGAGAATCATCCGAGTGCTTTGCAATAGGCATCCTCATCGTATATCCTGAACTTCAAGTCAACGAGATAAAATGGCACAAGCTAGATATCTCCAATAATGGAACAGTGGTGAGGCAAGGACAATTGTGCACAGAAAGGAACGGGGTACTAACAAGATAGCTCTAGGCGTGTGGACCCTTCAGGTTGGCCTATTTCCACCAAAAACGGATGTTTGAGCCTGACGCGACGCGGCGCCATTACCCCCCACGTGATGCGACGACACGCGTATGCCCCATGTCACACCTGTCCTCTTTGGCTTTCGTGACTTGAGTGTCGACATCCACTGGCCAGACGCTTTGCGCCATATCAACGACGCCCTCCCGCTCCACGTACAAATCTCTAGTGAAATTCTTTGGAATTACACTGCTCGCAGAAGTTCTTGCTATGTCCTCGAATTTGAACGAGCGAAAACGGTCCAGATCCCCTCGTTATATCGAGTCTTTTCGGTCTCTACCTCAACAATGTACTTACTAATTTCGGCTGCATTACTTGTATGCGTCTCCGCTTAGGCCTTGGCCAGCATCACTTACTTAGCGCGGTGGCAAATTCTTAACGTCTATTTAAGCACCGGGGACTGTCGTGAGTCCTCACCGTCCCTTTATCTATCCTGTCTTGCTCGATGTTCTCTGCGATCAAGAGACATCTCAATTTCCGCGAGTTTCTACGCCATGGTCGCCGATCCGAGAACGAAGATATGGAACCTCGCCCTTTACTAGACCACTGTGCGCTGGCGCACAAGCTCTACAACTACGATCAGGACAGGTTTCCTGTTACTCAATACGATGTAAATATCGATCAGAAATTTCAAGTTGATGCTTTTAAATCTGCTCTTCGTGTTCCTGAGGGAGCCGATTTCACCAACTTTACCTTTCAGCTCGGGCACGAATACCCTGATGCCGAAGAAGGTACACTTGTGCCTACGATTGAAGAGTCAGATCTCATGACCCTTGGAGAGTTGGACTATACCTCAAGTAACAGCAAAACGCTGAAGCCTGTTGATCTATTTTCATTCGAGGAGATATTTGCTGACGTATGGTTCCTTCCTTCCTTTATAACCTTGCTTCTCATATTCAGCTTTTTTCAGGAATCCGAAATCCTTCCCGCTCTTTTGATTAGGTACACGGACATTATCGGTAGCGACCGTTTGGTGTACAAGCATGATGCTGCAATCTATTACGACTTTTGTGTTGACCAGATTGAACGTCATGTTTCGTCTCGGGGTGTGATGGCTCTTCCACGAATCCCCGATCATGACTTCTTCTGCAGGCATGCTGTCCGCGTCTTCCTCCAGGTTCCTGACATCCCAAACATTGTTGACGGCCCTTTCTACCGATATATGGGGGACTGTTACATCGTCAAAACCAATCAATTACTTTCTCGCCACGAGTGGATTGCTCTCCCTGATTTTGTACGTGATCTCCGAAGGATCAAGTCTACTGCTAATCTGACTCTTTGAAAGCTCAAAGAACGTTTTGTCACACGCTTCATTGAAACTCAGAATACTGTTCCGAGAGATGGCTTTCGAGCGCAAAACCACTATACACGGGCTACCGCACGCGAACTCCTTGATCACGGAAACATATACCCATACATATTCCTGATGCAAGCCTGGTATAAGGAGGAAACCCTCGAGCTTTATTCACCCGTGCGGTTGAATGGCACTGAGATGCCATTCGTGACTCCTGCTTCACCTAAATCATGCAAATCGGCCTCAATCTACTCTCAAGAAAGCGCTCCTTGCGACGACGGGGAATACGCCTGTCCCTTCTACTCTTCGGCTGATATTGTGGACAATCTTCCTTCTCCCTTGTTGTTCACAGATCCTTTCGGCGGCGGCAGTCATGTCATCATCACTTTCCCGAGCGGGCAACAGGAGATCTATACCGCCTCGCGCGCTGCTTTTGCTTATAATCCGGAGGACTATGACGTTGATGAAGAACAGTCGATCGATAGGTCTAACAATGAAGATCAGTACATGGGCAACGACTACAACGCAAGTGACTTCGGCGATGAAGGTGGAGACAGTCCCAAGGTTCAGGACACTCAGGGCACCGCTGGCGACACTGAGGCACCTAGTCATTGGTTCGAAAATGAGGAAATGGACGAAGATGACGAAGATGGGATGGCAGACACCAAGCACGAAATCTCTGATTCCGATCGAGCAAGATATGCAGCACTCAAGGTGTTCTGTGAAGAGTTGGAGGAGACCTCGCGTTCTGACACGGCCATGGGACGGGTACAGCGTCAGTTTATCCAGAACATGCGTGCAGAGATGGCTGCTCTGGGCCTGTGGGATGACACGAACCCGGAAATTGGCGACGGCAATGGCCACGCCTTTTAAACTCTGTATCCGGGAGCAGAACCGTTTTTGCAACGCGTCTTAAATTTTACGACTTGACGAGATTCACGATACTCACGACCTATCAAGTACTGGATATCGATGGTTTCCATCTTTTCACTGTCTCTACAACTTCATACAATGTATCTTCAGGCTTTGAATAGTCTTTTTTATACAACCATTTATGTAGCAACCAGACCGCCCCTTACTTATAAACGTTGTTCATCGAACTCCGCCTATTTACTCAAATAGATCTGTGTGACCTTTTGTGTGCGCTTTTTGGAAAAGAAGCGGGAATCCGGAGAGCCTTTCTGACGTCAATGAGCTGTGTATGATAAAAAGCTGACAGGGAGTCGATAATCAGTTCCTCACTCCCACCATGCCCACTCTCGAACTCTCGACGAACGTTAAGGTCTGTGCCTGTCTCGATTGATGTATCTCGATTTTGAAGACATTTCCAGATCACTGATCCTAAGAAGTTTGCGCTCGAATTCTCGAAGGTCGATGATATCATCGTATCCTCTTGGATGCTTTATCAAGCCATCTATAGTTCAGCGCCGACATCTTGAAAAAACCAGAACTCTACATCACCGTCAAATACGTCTATAATGAGACTCTTACTTTCCAGGGCACCTTCGATCCTGCTTTCACAATGACTGTCGTATGTAGTATTCGATCTCTTACAATCTCTGAACATGCTGATTTGGGTACAGTATAGCTTGGATAATCTTAACGAAGAAGCGAATGAGATGTATAGCAAGGCCTTCTTCGGTTTCTTCATGGAGAAGCTCGGCATCCCAGGCGATCGTGGATATATGTCAGTGTTCAATTGAACGAGATGATATGCCGAGGCTGACGCAACGATGCTCAGTACATTCATTGACCCCGGACGTGCATTTATCGGGTGAGTATCGTCGTCGTAGTCATCTTTTCTCGATTCTCACTCGACCAAGGCACAAGAGTACCACCTTTGCGAAGATTTTTGGCAAGTAGATATCTCACTTGTAGGAAAATCGAACAATGTATATGTCGTGTACTTGATATCCAATGAATTTGTGCTCTGCAGCTAAGTACTGGATATTGATGGTTTCCATCTTTTCACTGTCTCTACAACTTCATACAATGTATCTTCAGGCTTTGAATAGTCTTTTTTATACAGTCATCTATGTAGCAACCAGACCGCCCCTTACTTATAACCGTTATTCATCGAACTACACCTTTTTACTCGCACAGATCTGTGTGACCTTTGTGTGCGCTTTTTAAGCGGGAATCCGGAGAGCCTTTCTGACCAATTTCTGACGTCAATGAGCTGTGTATATAAAAAGCTGACAGGGAGTCGGTAATCAGTTCCTCACTCCCACCATGCCCATTCTCGAACTCTCAACTAACGTTAAGGTCTGTGCCTGTCTCGATTGATGTATCTCGATTCTGAAGACATCTCCAGATCACTGATCCTAAGAAGTTTGCGCTCGAATTCTCGAAGGTTGATGACATCATCATATCATCTTGGATGCTTTATCAAGCCATCTACAGTTCAGCGCCGACACCTTGAAAAAACCAGAAGTCTACATCACCGTCAAATACGTCTATAATGAGACTCTTACTTTCCAGGGCACCTTCGATCCTGCTTTCACATTGACTGTCGTCTGTAGTATTTGACCTCTCACAATCTTTGAACATGCTGATTTGGGTACAGTATAGCTTGGATAACCTCAACGAACATGAAAATGAGATGTATTGCAAGCTTTTCTTCGGTTTCTTCATGGAGAAGCTCCGTATCCCAGGCGATCGTGGATATATGTCAGTGTTCCATTGAACGAGATGATGTGTGGAGGCTGACATAACGATGCTCAGTACATTCATTGACCCCGGACGTGGATTTATCGGGTAAGTTTCGTCGTCGTAGTCATTTTTTCTCGATTCTCACTCGACCAAGGTACATGGGTACCACCTTTGCGAAGATTTTTGGCAAGTAGATATCTCCCTTTGTGGGAAAATCGAACACAATGTATATGTCGTGTACTTGAAATCCAATTAATTTGTGCTCTGCAGCTCTTTGAGAAGTTGATTGGGTTTTTTACAGGTTTCAATTATAAGCATCCACGATATTGGGCCGATCGTTTGTTAGATGAAATGTGAATCATCTTCGACTGGAGTTGGTAAAGAAAGTCAGTACTAGCTATAGTATGATTCCGAGGTCGGTGACCGACGTCTGAAAAATTTCTAAGTAAAATCAATGCAACTGAAAGAAAATATGAACTCGACTTATCACACCCAAAATCAGGGTAAGCAATCGACGGACGAAAGCTCAACAGGTCAAAAAGGTCGTCCGATTAGGGTATATGCGTAACATACATAGAATAGAAGCAAGCTACGAAGGGTTCAATTCCTGAGACTGGGAGTTTGTTGGAACATATACATCAAGAGCTGCAGACATCTTGATGTGCGATGACAGATAATGGCTGTGGTCAAATCATTTCCATTTCTTCTTGCTCAGGTTCTTGGAGTACGATATCCGCGGCTCGCGGCTCTCTTCGCTGGTCTCGATTTTTAGGGGTTTTGATTCCCTGCCCGCCGGTGGTGCCAACTCGATGTTTGCCGTTCTTCTTTACGGCTCCGCTTTTATCTCCTTCGAATTCACCATCACCAATTTTCAAGACTACGTTTAAAGACGATTTGCCTCGTGTTTCATAGGTCAAGTCTTCGTCGTCGTCATCCGGAATAACTTCGTCCTGGAGTTCTACAGTCCCTGTTGTGACATCGGTCGTTATCTCATCATCAGCAAAAGGAAGGATCGATGGAAGGGCCACGACAAGTTGCAGAAGATGAGGAATGGCAGCTCCCATAGCACTGAAATGCAGTGTCTTGTAACTAGAGCTCTGATAAATAGGCTGCTCAGATATGGATTGGTACGCGAAACACACCCGTCTTTGATAATCACGTCTTTACACCGTCGTAAATACGCGCCGAGCGCAGTCTTACGCGTGACACAGATAAGGTTTTTCCCCTCTTTATGCGCTGAACGTGGACCAGTAGCAGATACAGAGGTCGGAACCGTTGGGAATGGTCTCGGTGGAACAAGCTTATTTATCCGACGTTTCTTCTGTGGTCGCGAGTCAAGACGCGATGGACCCGTGTCGGTTGAGATTTCTGTCGTAGCAGGCCGTTCCACATCAGAACTCGTATGTTGAGCAGGCTGGTCCTCCGAGGTAGTTATCAACTTTGGCCTTTTTCTGCAATCAGACGTGTCTTGGTCGGGTTTACGTTTCTGAGCCATTCTGTGCAGTCAACTGATAGTTGATCGGGTTGCCGCGAGAGAAAATTGTCATGGACATAAATAGTCCCAAATGCAACGTGCACAAATCTCCTTCTGAACAGCCACCATCTTTTTCTTCTCCACGTCAGCTGCGTCTCGTGTCATACTAGACAGCGTATTTGTCGTCGCCCAGCATGAGTCAGGATGTTGCGGAGCAGAACATTCAGATGTGGAAGGTCAAGAAGCTCATCAAGAGCCTTGACTCCGCCAGAGGGTACTTCCTCCCTTTTCTTCCTCTGTCTGATTACTGAGTACTATGCAGGGCCGGAACCTCTATGATCAGTCTTATCATACCTCCCAAGGTCTGTCCCAATAGGCAAGTATACCCGATCTCCTCTGATTGCAGTCCACCAGGATCAAATTTCCCGCGTATCCGCCATGTTAACGCAGGAGTACGGTACCGCTTCCAACATTAAATCACGAGTCAATCGTCTCTCCGTGCTTGCCGCGATTACTAGTACTCAGCAAAGGCTCAAACTCTATAACCGTGTTCCGCCGAACGGTCTGGTGCTTTTCGTTGGAACTATTTTGACCGATGAGGGAAAGGAGAAAAAAGTTTCTTTCGATTTCGAACCTCATAAACCCATCAACACGTTCGTTGCACACCCCGTAATTTCTCAAGACTTATGTTTACTTACACTCTGTGACCAGATCTTTGTACCTCTGTGACAACAAATTCCACACCGAAGCTCTATCTGAGCTCTTGGAATCTGACTCCAGGTTCGGTTTCATTGTTATGGACGGTAACGGCACTCTATTTGGGACGCTCGCCGGAAACACGCGTGAGGTTATCCACAAGTTCACTGTCGATCTCCCCAAGAAGCACGGCCGTGGTGGACAGTCTGCTTTGCGTTTCTCTCGTCTGCGCGACGAGAAAAGGCACAACTACGTTCGCAAGGTCGCCGAACTTGCTGTCCAGCATTTCATCACCAATGATAAGGTCAACGTGTCTGGACTGGTGCTTGCAGGAAGTGCCGACTTCAAGACCGAACTCGGCCAGAGCGATATGTTTGATCAGAGGTTGGCCGCGAAGGTCATCAAGGTTGTTGATGTCAGTTACGGAGGTGAAAACGGTTTCAACCAGGTGCATACATACCATTTTGCCATCATGTCCCAATCGATGCTTATCTCTTGATCAGGCCATCGAACTCGCGGCTGAATCATTGGCCAATGTCAAGTTCGTTCAGGAGAAGAAACTCATCCAGAAGTATTTCGATGAGATCAGTCAAGACACCAGTCGGTACTGCTTTGGTATTGATGACACCTTGAAAGCACTTGAACTCGGCGCTGTTGAGACACTCATTGTCTGGGAGAACCTTGACATCGTTCGCTATACTCTTCGAAACGCGGCAGCGGGTGAGTCTTCTATCTGTGCTTCTGTATCGGCTGGCTCATTCCATGTTATGCTCAGAGGAAATTATTATTCATGTCAACAAGGAGCAGGAAAAGGACCGCGAAAAGTTCATGGACAAATCAACTGGCACAGAGATGGAACAATCTGCAGAGCCTATCTCTCTTCTCGAGTGGTTCGCCGAGAAGTACAAGGAGTTCGGCGCAAATCTCGAGTTCGTAACCAACCGCTCTCAGGAAGGTGCCCAATTTGTCAAGGGTTTCGGTGGCATTGGCGGCCTTTTGCGATACAAGGTTGACTTCCAAACACTTGGATCTGCCGACGATGACGAGGACGAGTTTTTCGACTCCGATGAAGAGGCCGTCTGACGGTTTTGTTGGCTCTTCGGAGCCCCATCCAGCCAGGTCACGCCGGGTGGGGCGGATGGTAGGGGTGCAGGGGGAAGTGGAGGTGTGCAGTTTTGCTTGTCGGGGAAAGTTGCCGCAGAGATTGTAGTCTGTTCGTTTGTGTCGAAGTTGGAGAGCTCGTCTGATGGTGTGATGGTGTTGGATTGTGATGATAGGATTTCTGGTCATATGGAGATGGCACCCGTGTGTCGCCTTTAGAAAACGAAGGAAATTTTCTACACGGTATGTGTCCTGTTTCCTGCCTTTTCTTGACATGCACTAAAGAATCACAGAATGAAATGTTGGTTTGGATCCAGCCATGGATTGTCGTTTTATGTTGTTTCTGCTATGTAAAGTTTGGAAAGAACTTGTTATGTACCTCATGCCTTGCATTGGATGCAAGTAAGTGCAAATTCTTCATCTAAATTGTTGTCATAGCAAACCCGAGAACACAACACCGCGTCATTAGGAGATTGGTGAATTTCGGTCTTAATCGACCAGGTTACCGTTACTGGGATACCAGATCCGACCTTCCCCAGCTTTGGTCCACATGAATCCTATTTCATTTATAACTGGAATGTTTCGGAGAGGGAACCATCACGCCGCTGGCCGACAGACCACCCTCGCCTTGAGTTTGAATTTCATCTCTCGCTTGTCTATACGAAGCCTTCTGTTGTCGACGACTGTCAAGCCGTCTCAGGCTGGTCCACCATTCAGGAGACGGTGTATCGATCGTGTATCGATTTTGGTCACTGTTAAACTGACGTATCATCTAAAGGGCTTCACCAGACATTTTTGCGTAATGTTATACTTATGCCCTCTATGTCGCCTTTCATGACAAGCGGGACTATCACGCGATGGAAGAAGAGGGAAGGCGAGGCTTTTGTAGCCGGGCAAGTGTTACTTCAAATTGTGCGTGTTTCGTGGTTACCTTTAGGGCTGACTGAGATTTCCTTTTATGTAGGAATCCGATTTTGCTATAATTGACGTTGAAGCTGAAAACCCTGGAATTCTTGGAAAGATACTGGTAAGTGCTCACTTTAGGTTTTCAATGTTTACCTCTCCATATAATCCCAGATGCCTGACGGATCTCAAAATGTTCCCGTCGAACAAGTCATTGCCCTTGTAGTTGGCAGTGAATGTGACCTCACAAGCGGCCTTCCACGTCATACAACCTTACTCCCTCACCTTCGATTCATAACATGACCTCACCTGTTCGCACGGAGACCTCTGTTCGATCATCCATGTCTCCTACACATTCGTCGTCAGCAGCTGTCACGAAGCTACGACCGTCATTGTTGGATAGCAACGCACCAAGAGCGAGGGCAAAGGCTCACCATCATTCCCCCGCCCTCACGAATGACGGTTGCCCCTTCCACCATTGATCGATCAACCTCTGCAAAGTCGGATACTACGACACCGACGACCGCTATTCAAACACCCCAGGGGCCTTACAAAGAGACAAGACTCGATAGCGCAGTATACGGTGCGATTATCCGACGGATGTTACGTTTGAACCTCGTGCGGGCCTCCTCATCTGGTTTGTAAATTTCCCTTCTGTAATTCGGTAGTCAGTTGATAGCGTCCTGAAGTTGCTTCAGCGGCGCCATCTACCAGCAGCAGATATGATGTTGGTGATTACTTGGATGGTATTCTGTAGAAGAGAATCCAATCTTTTGGGGTATGCATCCATCGTAGAGTATTGACAAGAATTTCTCTTGAACACGATATATTCGCCCCCTCATTCTTATGGACGACATGGATCACCTTAAACTGGACACTTATGTTACATTTGCGGTACTTGATGACTCACATCTCTTCATCCAGTGCCAGACACTTTGGCCAAATTGAGTACAAGACAGGTGCAATGGGGCAACAAAACTCACTCTGAATTCAATAAACGCATCTGAACCACCACTTCTCGGCGACGGCATTAAAAACTGGAGGCTCAGCAATCCATCCTCATCAATACGCAACGATGTTTTGGTGGAACTTTGCAATGCCCGGAGTGTTTTTGTTATATGCCCAAATCTATAGCTGGTGTTCCAAAAGTTTTAGACAGCAAAATTGAGATGTCACTTTCACGTACCTGACACGAACGTTCTCTTTACATTCAAAAGTTTCCAATACTTCTCTGTCATTTGGATAGTCCATCTGAGTGTCGGGTCCAGGACTGTAAAACAAGGGGAGAGATGTTATCACACCTCAGTGCTACCAAACGTCCCTGCTGCTTGAATGCGAAGCATAGGTTTTTCAGCTACGCGTAGCTTTTGTCTTTCCCGTGAGGTGGAAGTTTCCATCTCTGGAGGCGGACTTCCAATGAAAGTTAGTTTGTCAAATGAAGGATCAAGTTCTGAAAGTGCGTCGCGAAGCCATGATGACTGATTAATGTCAGCTTTCATGGGTGCCTACAGCGGCTACTTTGTACCTTTAGGATCACTTTCAAAACACTAAATGACATGGGTTAGCTATCCTGACTTCAGTATTTTACGCTCACGTGCGATTAGCATCGAAAGGAAGCTCAAGGTGGGGCTCGAACTCGAACGTGGCTAGCTCACATGTAGTCGTGGGTCCTGTCGCGTCCTCTGCACTTGATGTTACTCAGAAAACAGCATATCAGTCATAAAAAAAGCTCACAGTATCAGGGTGAGAGGATCTCCCAGGCCAGCATATGTCAATCGCATCCTTGTCCTCCTATCTGAACCAGAGAAATAAGCGTCAAGTCCTCGAGCCCCGATTCTTCCTCCCCCTCCCCGATCACCATCGCCGTCCTGATCTGAGTCGTTCCCAGTCTTTTTCCACTTTTTGTACCTTGTGCCTGTATTAGAGGGAGCACCAGCAGTACCAAATATGTTCAGACATTCGATTAGAGTGTTAAGTGGGATTTCAAATCCAACATTATCGTCACCATCAGACTCTTGCGATAATTGAACCGCATCTGAGTGGTATGAGTATTCGTCAAAGATATCAGAGAATATAAATGCGGTGCCTATACAACTAAATTAATGGTCTTGAATCTTTCCAAAATCGTGAAGAATTCACCAAGGAGAGTTCGAGCTTCTTCTACAGTGATTGTAAGACCTCTGGTGGTCACTGTGAAAGTTGCGCGCTGGTAAATTAAGCTCAATTCGTTTCAAGGCGAGCCTCGGAGCTTACATTGGCGAAATTGACTGCACGTAGCAATGATGCAAAGTACCGAACATCGTGCACGGAAGCTTTGAGGACCTAGACACTAGTAGTCAGTCCATTTTCGTTATATCTGATCGCCGACAAACCGGTGGATGCGACGCTTGTTTCGAAATTTGGGACGACATGACACACAGAGTCTTGGTGTCGTAATACTAAGAGACGTCGATGGGACGTCGACGCGGATTTGTCGCGATTGTTTCAATATCATGTGACTGTGACTGGACGCCCCAGGCAGGGAAGGCTATCACAACGCCCAACGAGAGACATGTCCATAGTACGCGACTCATGTTGTATGCAGTACGGCCCCGGCTGTTCAACGTTCAACGTTCAAACGTTCAAACGTTCATGCGTGGACTGCGCCGGTACAAACATCCTATCCCTCAGTTCAGCCCCTCTGATTTCTCTGCAGCTTCCCTTCTTTTCTCTGTTCTTTTCCGGCCTCACTGGCATGAACATGGTAACATAGTAACAAAAAATCCAAGTTAGGGGATCGATACATAATTTATGACAAAATTGGAGAAGAATTGCAACAAGACGAATGTTTATCTGGGCTATTTCATATCTCGTCTCTTTCACGGGTATGTTGAGAGTATCTTAGCTATCAATAGGTTTCAATAGGAGGGGATCTGCAGGTTGAGGACGGAATCCGGATTCATCTGTTGCAAAATCGTAGTCCTGCAAGTAGGTGAGTGGCCCGTCTCGTTTATGACTGATAAAAGTGATTAACACCATAGCAATCGCTTTCTAATGGAATACATACTGATGAAAGACATGTTCCGACAGTGCATGCCGGGAACCGATAAAGCCTGGTTCCTCACATCTTATACATTTGTAATCCACAGAGCGAGTTGAGATAAGTTGGTCGACTTCAAGTTTTTTGACAACCTCAAGTTCACTGTTGCTGAGATTGACGCGAGCCATACGTAAGCCTGTGTCCTGGCTCGAATGCCTCAAAGCATGATTTATCTATGAGCAAGGGATGTAATTCGAAATGCCGAGGAAGTGGAAAACTTACTGCCGAATGCCACCCCAGTAAAACACGCTCTCCATTCCTGCGTTTTGTCGAGGGGCATCCATAACACTCAATATAGAAATCAGGTCGATGAACCTCTTCTCTTGTAATAATGTTGTAGTCCAGGCCGGACGCCTCCAGGATGGTCTTGGCGAGGGAGTGTGCCTTTTGGTCAAAAAATACTCGTTTTCCGTCGTTATTCCAAGATCTATCATAATCCGCCATACAGACGTGTACAAGCACCTCGGGAAAGCCGATGGTACGGTTGCCACAGATAGAGCTCCAGCACTTGAAGAACGTCGTAGCCAGGGAGAGAATATCCACGCTAGTCGGGCCGCTTATAGGCGATGATCCAGAAACTATCATGTCCCGGAGTTCCACTTCTTTTGAAGATCGCCAATTCTGTGTTGCCTCTTCAAGCATCAATCGAGAAAATTCAACTTTTTCCGAGGCTGGAGCCATGATCAAAGAAGAAAATGGCTCCATCTGTCTTAACTCAGCGACGCGCGGAAGAATTCTTTTCTGAAACGGAGTTGAAGATCGATATCGCAAGTCGGACAACCAGTCGGACAGACGATGAAGTCGTTCTCTTTCAACGACTCGTTGATCCTTTTCCAAACGTAAAGTTTTGTGTTCCTTTAATTTTGCAATCAAATCGTTTTTGATATTCAGCCAGACTGGAAGACGAATAATTGGTGATGTCAGTATTGTTGAAACAGAAACAATCTCAAGGTGGGTTACTCACTGCGCTCCGTAAGGTCTTTGGGTTGCTTTACAGACGACCATTGCCTGAAATCGTCAATCAATTCGAGTTCCTCCCCCCAACCTAATCCCAAATTCAGCTAGCCCAACAGAAGAAGTTTAGCGTGCACACCGAGAGCAATCAATTTTTGCTTGATGCTAGCAAAGGAAATCGACATGAGCAAGGTCATACATTATTACGGTACGTACGCTTTGTATCTGCGCCGTCGAGCATCGCCGAGGTGACAGGCACGGATTACAGTCTGTCGTGCTATCCACTCTTCACAGTGATAACCGTGCTAAGGCGAAATCAGGCTATGCGAGAAACGTTGCGAAATTCACACGCCATACATCGAGACGAGCCAGGTTTTCCTTGTACCTATCCCGCATCCAACTTCCCTGCGCCTCGTTTTCCAACTTTAGGAACTCGGCACGTATTTTGGCTGCAGACATCACGCATATTACAGCATCTTGTTCTAATTTGCCTGACACCTCGCCTGAAACGGTGTCAGAGGATGTCATGGATGATCAGTGGTAAACTTACTGCCTGACGCATTAAATGAGGGCAGGATGAACGTATAACTACAATCTGAAAATTGTGACATCTCGTAGAGGCTAGATTTGTTAGCAAACCGATAAGATCGAGAAATCAAGGACCTACGGCTGAAAACTGTTCCTGTTGGTTATGCACTTCTTACAACAGCGCCGACGGACTGTCCATAGGAAATGTCGTGCTTTTTGTCCGTTACAGTACTGAAAACAATAAAAAATGAGCGAGAAAAAAGGGCCATAGCTGTGAAGCAGCGGACATCACAGAGCGTATCGAACATGAGACAAGCAAACTGCGCCTCGTTCAAGTCCTCCGGACAGTCAGGGAAGTCGTCAAGATTGTATCTTGCCTCCTTCCAGATGAATTCTGCCGATCGAGCCATCAAAACGCGACGAAAAGCCTTGCACATTCGCGAGAGATGCAAAACGTCGGGGGAAGTAAGGTACATGAAGACCTAGAGATGATATTTCAATGGGTTATGATGTGCAAAAACAGGCGTTTTTTCTAGAGCACCTCATGGAGAATGTCAAGAGGCATTTCTACAATATCTTTCAATGCTCCTCGACGTCCACGCACATTCTTAAACTCTGAACTGGCGATGGAACCCGGCTTTCTTTGACTTTTTCTGACGTTTTCTCTTGGGTTTGAGAATCTCCTCATTGTCGTCACCATGATCCACCGTGGAGTCACACTCGTCGCCAACGACAGTAGGACCAAGCGACTCCATGTTTGGGGCTTTAGAGACTGAGTTGGCGAGACGAGACGAGCGCCGAGGCATAGTACTGAGCAACTGAGCAATGCCAATAATGAGTGAGAGGCTTCGAATATCAAGTTTGAGCGGATAACTGGAATTCCGAAATGTTCGTGTACTACTTAGTAGTACTTGGTTGCGAACTTTTCTCGACGCACTACTTAATCACTCGAATGGCACGTGCGCGTGATGTATTGATGCATGATGTCCTTTATCGAGCAACAAACTTGTTACATACAGTAAATCCAATGGTTTATCACGTTTACTGTCAAACCGCAGTGACTTGACATCTCAATCTCGTACAAATGTTCCAGCCATTGTATCACTAGACCAACAGACTACTCCTGGAGATATCATAAATTCCAAAGCTGAAAGCCTTCAGGCATTTATTGACAATATTCATTAAGCAAAAACATTGAGCGCTTCGCCTCTGTTCAATGCAAAACAGTCTCTAATTTTATTTCTAAATTTTTGCGTGCATCCCAATTCAATCTTCAACATATTGTGATTTTTATAGACGTTGACGATCACTGTTACGAATTTGAGCACGATCAATCCTGGTACTGACACAAGCCAATAATCTATTTCGACCTACTGCTTCTTAGCATTGATAATATGGATGAATTCAGGTTTGAGTGATGCGCCACCAACAAGGAAGCCGTCGACATCGGGTTGAGTGGCTAAAGGAATAGATAAGTCTGGTATGTGAGAATTCATGGTAAATCAGAGCTCACAAAGTTCCTTGCAATTGGCCGCGGTCACACTCCCTCCGTATATGATCCTTGTGGAGCTAGCGATGTTGGATGAGACGGCCTTGGATAAGTAAGACCGAATGTCAGCATGGGCTTCCTGAGCCTGCGCAGAAGTTGCGACTTTGCCGGTACCAATAGCCCAGACGGGCTCGTAGGCAATGACAATGTTACTAACAAAAGCTAAGCTCAATCGAAGTCTCAGAATTGAAAAACTAAAGGGCTCGCCTCCAATCAGCCTCCTTCAGGACAGCAACAACAGCCTGAAGTTGCGCATGACAGACTGCGGCAGTCTTACCATCCTCGCGTTCATTAAGAGTCTCTCCTATGCAAAGAATGACTTTGAGAGGAGCATCAAGAGCAGCACGTGTCTTTTGAGCCACTAGCTCAGAAGTTTCATGGAAGAGGGTACGACGCTCGGAGTGGCCTGTAGAAGTCACTTAGACCCTAGAAATCTTCTTACAAACAATCACCATACCCAGGATAACGTAAGGTATTTGGGCATCTACGAGTTGTGCAGGGCTAATCGATGAAGTCAGTCCAAATTTCGAAGACACAGAATATAAGGGAGGGGTTACTCACCTGATCTCTCCTGTGAACGCTCCAGACGGCTTGAAGTAGGCATTCTGGGCAGAAAGCTGAACATCCTTCCTCAGTTCAGTTTTCAAAGAGAGAAGGTAAAGCGAGGGCGGTGCAATGACAACCTCTGGATGGCAGATAAGATTGCGATCAGCAATACACGGTGAAATCAAGCCGACCTGTCGCTGGGTCCAGCTCAGCATCGTTCAAAGTCTTCACAAGAGCAAGACTTTGCTGATGTGTGTTCGGATTCATCTTGAAGTTTCCACCGACGAAGAATTGACGAGCCATTGCGATTAGTGTGAGGAAGAGATGTGATCACTGATAGGTTTTGGTGAAGGTGTTCGGAATGTCACGTATCAAAAACAGGTCGCCTCCGAGCCGGCTCATAAACAATCACATTGAAGATAAGAACCCAGATTATGGGAACTGAAATTTCTTTACCATGAGGGTGGTATATACAAGCAAATGATACAAGGACTTGCTCAAACCGATATTGACATGATAGAAAGATAGATTTATCCCGATAAAACCCTCTCCACTGCCATCTTCACCCGCGAACGAGCTGAGACAGCCTCTGGACTAGCTCCGCCAATCAACTTTCCGGGTTCATAGCCTATAGTAACACCCTCGTAGATGATCTCTAGCAGCTTGTTATACTGCCGGCCCCATATCTTTCGTCCATCAATGTCCATAACATCTATTGCCGCTGCAAAATCCGACATAAACACATGAGAAGGCAAAGCGATGAAAGAATACACACTATAGATAAGATTTGGTGTTATTGGCAGCTCCAACATTTGCTTGTTCCGAAGGAGTCGAGTAAGCCATGTCCAAAAGCGCGGCAACTGAAACGCGGCGTGGAGAGGTTGTTGATTGGGCGTGAACTTGAGGATATTGAAGTAGATCCTCATGATCCCGGAGATTCGGTTGATATACACGTCCAACGTCTCCATTTCTGAGTCGCCGTCCTCCCTGAATCCCAAGGCCAGCTTTTGTGCTCTCTCTGCAGCCTTAAGACGCGTCTGGTCAGGACCAGAATAATCATCTGAAAGCACCAAATACGGCACTGGCCATCCGCCTGCTCGTTGCACCAGTTTTGAGAAAAAGACCTCGCCAAAATCCTTAACTGTCTCCAGCAAATTGAATGCAACCGTAGCTAAAGGCTTGGCACTACTCTTCTCTGCTGTAACCTCTGTCTCGGCTTGCAAAATGATGGCTTTAGAGAGAGAGTAAAGCAGAGCTTTATAGATAGCAGGGTGAAGAGGGCTGCCACGAGGATTAAGAATGTAGTAAATGTCCAAGGACTAGTCGTTGAAATGAGACAATAGATATAGAGCGATGTCTAAGAGACGTACTATTCGATTTATTTCGCCAGCATCGCTCGTGAGTTGCCCGAGTTTGGGAGTGATCTCTCGACGCCCTTTGGACCACAGAGATCTCGCTCCTTGATCCGCCTTGACTGTCTTAACGCTGTCTCTTTTTGTAGCCTGTTGGAAGTTAAGCACAAAAGAATGCAAGACCCCGATGATGTTACCTCGAGATGATCATGATATAGTTTCCAATCCGCTTCCGGAGTTGAAATTCCGACTATGCGCCGGATCTCCCGCTGTTGTACTTCTTCCAGTTCTTGGGTACGTTTCAGTCGAGCAGCCTCGTCCTCTTTCTCCCTCTGTTTTTGCCTCTCTTCCTCCGCTTTTCTGGCTTCCTCTTCTCGCGCTTTCTTTTCTGCTGCGTCCTTCTCCTCCTTCGCCTTTCGTGCTTCCTCTTCCTCTTTTCTTTTCTGTTCTCGTCTTCTCTCCTCCTCTTCCCTCTGTCTTTCCTCCTCCGCCAACTTCGTTCGGAGTTTCTCTTCCTCTATCTTAATCACACCCTCAATTCCCTCCCATATCTTCGCCTGTCGCACTTTTAAATCCTTCATGAGCTGATCCTCCTCTTGCTTCGCCTTCAAACGAAGTCTCTCGAAATGGGCCTCAATTTCTTGCATCTGGTGCGCGTACCGAGCTGCACGGCGCTCCATCTCTGCTGTCCTACCTCGATCCTGCGCGTCATGTAAGCGTTTCTGGTCGAGGTTTAACTCTTTTCGTGCAGTATGCTAAGAAATGGGTTTATCATATGGCCGACGCGTCGATGAGAGGAACAGACGTACAAACGCATCGAGGCGTGTTTGGCGTTCCCAATCTTCGTAAGGGTCATGATGTCGTGTGCGTAGTCTGATAGCTGCAACAGTCTCTTCTACCTTCCTGCGTTCATCAAGGTTTCGCGTGTCGTGGGCGGGTCTCCTGAAATAGGGCTTCAGCGTGGTCAAGAAAATAAATGATTGACTAACGGTTTTGTTTTCGGCACTTCGGATTCCGATGCATAGCAGAATGAGTCTGAAGATGATGATACAACGCTCTCGTCCGAGTCAGAATCTGAATCCATTTCTGAACCATTATCTGAGCTCAAGTACTCGTCCGAGTCTGACTGGAGTCCGAAGGTAGAACTGTGCCTTGGCTTCCTACTGGTGAAATCATACATTGACTAATATAAAAATGGCTAGATATACCGTACAGTCTGACAGGAGAGGGAGAAACAGATCGTGGCGCCCTGAACCGCATTATAAGAGAATGAGCAGCTCAGCAAGATCCTGAATAATTTATCTTCGATACTGCTTGAGTTGCCTAAAGTTATACAGTGCAGGCAGAAAATGGGAAGATATGTATGAACTTTGAACGTTTGAACACTGAAGAACGAAGTCACAATGAGGTGTTGAAGAAGGCAATATTAATGTTCGTTCGTTTGTGACGTTACCTTCTGTGACACACGCGTGATAATGTTACATATTCTGATACTCTCCATTACTCGTCGCAAACGAATATACACACTCATTGCTTATCTGTGGCACAACACCTGCATTCACCTCACTGGTCGCATTTGGGCACTTGCCCGCAAACGGCGTTGGAAAGCTGACTTTCGGAAAACCGAGAAAACCCCAATAACCTTACCCCATCACATGTCAACACTTATTGCGAACTCATTGAAGTCTGATAGGTTCTCCATTATTGATGATAACTGATTTAATTTCATATACGCTGGCGAGGTACTATTACAAATCGTAATGATACCTAGAATTACTTATGTAATGTAGTCAGTGTTTTTAATCCCAATCCCAATGATCAACCTATTCACGTGTCCACCAAGGGTCCTCCTCCACTACCACCACCAAACACGTTAATAACAATCACTACTTTACCCGCCTAAGCTAAATTAATAAAATACTCCCTTGTATGACTTCAGAAAAACAAGCGATCATTCGCCATGTCGTTCCCACCAGGCCCATTCAAGCCACCTGATTCTTACTTGAAAATTGTGACACACCTCCCTCCCTGGAACAGCGACTCAGCGCTGCTGCTGGAATGGAAATCATAGTAACCGGACTGGATCGACTGCTCGGTCTGCCTAAGCACGACCTCCTGAGGAGATTACAAACACCTGAGACAGTCCTTGACCTTGACGAAAACATGCCCCCATTAGTAGGATCTGGAAACATTGGTGAGGCTCTTGACTATGTCACGGTTTCCCTGCCTGCTAATCTCCGGGATCTACTACGAGATGATGTGCTGGACTATGCTCGACAAGTACTCAGTCGTCAGGAAGGCCTTGATGCACGCTGGAAAGCAGGACGCGGAGCAGATAAAACCAGACAGTTGTCATTTCTCAATCCTGGTGAAAGAGACAAGGAGTCAGATCAATTCTCTCCGACAACGTATGATTCGGGCAGAGAACGAGGTTTCACGCCTCACATCCCCGGCTACAATGCAACAGACTCTCTCAAAGCCCCTTATTCAGTGGCAACATGTGCCCAATCCCCGTCGATTCCCCCACCATCTGTACCAACATTTTGCTTAGATGAACGCAATGTCTTCTCTCCCCATAAGGGGTGGATCGAATCTAACATCCTACACCTTATTGAAGGACATACACAGTCTCAATTACGTCTAGCCCGTATTCCAGCCCCCTCCGTCTTAATCCCATCTTATATGATAGAATGGAACGCCCGAGTACACATATCTGTGAGCTTCTTCCTCATTCTCTGCAGTTGTACAATTATATCTTAGGGCAAACCAGTTGGACACCGCACAACGTCTGTCTCATCGATTTCCTCATTGTTCCGACCCCTTCTGCCGTATGAGATGTCGTGCCATCGAAAACACCCATCACATCGTTTCATGCCCTCATTATCAAGCACTGAGGGAAGAAGCTACGACAAAACTAGTGACGTCCACAAAGGACATCCTCACGAAACATCATATCCCTCCGGCTCATCATACAGACATCTTGGCGGCCGCCAAAGCTATTTTTCAAGATTGGGACATCTGTCCGTCGTCCACACGCTCGCATCGAGATTTACGATACACGCTACGTTACGCGTTTACCGTCACCCACCCACGTCTCTATATCATTTCATTCCATCCTACACTACATATCACATATCCAAATCTACTCAGTCCCTCGTAGTTAGCTTGAGTTTCTGGCTCTTCTCTTTCTCAATCGGAATCAAAGAAATCAAATTTTTTTCCCGCAAACACCACGGTCGAGCCATCATTACCTAAATTCCCCTCGTTCACTCATACTCGCGCGCCTTTACGTACTAGACCGTCTTGAATTAATTCCAATTCCAATTCCAATTCCAATACCTCGGCCGACATGCGTCTCGCGCTGCAGCGAATATATTCATATTCTATGACCATGATATCTCTATGTCTGTCTTGACTAGCAACAATCCCGGGCTGTCACTAGTCACTAGTCACTGACGAGCACTTTGAACAATCTTGAAACGAAACGAGCATCGACACAAAGAAAGCCATATATGTGTTCTGTCTACATCGTGTCAAAAAGTCAGCGATGATCTAGTACACATCAAGAAGAAACAAAATCTATATCACGTATGCAACTAATATAATCCATCAAGGTAATCTATACGAGGATTTGGAGCAACTTGAGAAGGAGTCGGAGCTTTGGGGGTGGTCACAGTTTTGGGGAGATAGTCTGCGATAATTGAGTCAAAGTCAACAGCGGTTTCAGTGGCTGTTCCGGAGGCGTCAGTATCACAAGAAGTAGAATGGACGAAAGACTGACCAGGTCTTGCATTCCTTGCAACAATCGATTTCTCAAGCATAGTCGAGACAATGAGACGCCTGATTGCGGCACCGTCATACACCTGAAGTGGGTTGGTAAATCACATCTAATTAGCACTTTACGGTTACACATACCTTGTGCTCTTCCTTCTTCGAACTTTGTGTCATTTCGGCTGTAGAATGGGAAGCAGAGTCTTTAAACGTCCCAGTCGGGCCCGAAGCCTTCCCAAGGTCTGATAGGACGTCGCCTTTTGTGAGCATCCCTCGGATACCAGTTCCCTTTATATCCTCCGGTTTCGTGATGTTGAATTCTACAAGAAGACGATGTACTGAAGGGAATATGGGACGCGAATGGGATACAGAGTGGGATGAGTGACTTTGAGGGGTAGTTGATGATGACGGTGATGGTGATTGTGCTGCTTGGTCGGCCTCAAGCGGTGGTGGTGGTGCTGAAGCCTGCAGTCCTGGTGCTAGTTTCTCCTCCTTAGGTGCTTCAAGGTTGGAGATGTCATCACCTGCCTCAGCAAGTAACGCGATGACTTTTCCAACAGGTATGCCTTTTGCTCCATCTTGTAGCTGGGGTCCAAGTAAGCGTCGACCAGGTACGTGTCAAGTCTGCTTACCAGAATCTTACCCATTTTACCATCGTCTTGAGCTTCAACGTCTATTGTTGCCTTGTCAGTTTCCTGAGATGGAAAGAGCTATGTCTTCTATAACTTCCACTTTCTCTGACGAGACACATACAATTTCAAGCAAAACATCCCCTGCTGAGAACGCCTCCCCTTCCCGCTTCTTCCAACTTGAGATTCCACCTTCAGTCATTGTTGGCGACATGGCAGGCATTTCAAGGTTCGCAATTGCATAACGAATGTTCGAGTGGTGGAATACTGAGAAATTATCATCAGTAAAGATACGCTTGCGACTCTGGGAAACACACACATCTCCTACCACAACGAGATGAGCACAGTTCTCGTCGTAGGAAGCCACTCATAACTCTCGCAGACGCCATTCTAGAGTTTTCCTCAGTCGACGTTGCTTTTGACGTCACGTTCGATATTGAAGGTGGTCACAAGGACTAAATGAAGACCTGCTTAGTCAGCAAATTTTCGTAATTGGACGCTGCCCGAGGACCGCCAGCAAGTATAGAAACTTAGGACAGGCTAAGAGAGCTGCCGCAGCTCCCAGGGGGTCTTCCGTTCTCGTCCGTCTCCGTATTTATTTTCCTTCGCCAAGTTTCCCTCTCTTTCAAACATTCTCCCGAGTCCAGCGACAGCCTACTGTTTGCTACTAAACTCGGGGCCATGTTTCACCATGTAGACTGCATGGTGCAATGGTCTAGGACATATGGGCAAAGACTTTTTCACCAATTTGGACTGTATGTTAATAGTTCACTTTGAGTATTTACTTTGACACCGCAATAGCCACTGTGCAACGCACCAGATCCGAATAATTCTTGTTTCCTGCGTTGTTATCACTTCGCTTTTCTATCCAGCTCTCGCCATATATACGTCCTCACAGCACAAAGCGCTATCAATTATTGACAACTTCATTTCGCGCACGACCATATCGGCGTTCGATGCACAAAAGGATCTGGACGACCTCTGGTCCAAAGGTCATCGTTTTCGGATACACGACGACGCTGTTACTCGCGCTAAATGCGGCGTCGGCCGGGCCTTGCGGGTTGAGCGTCTTCTCATACAAGGACACGACAGCGATGATGAAGGGGCGCTCAACAGACAAACTCTTCTATCGACCCTGGAACTCGAAAGTCGTCTCGAGAAGCTTATATCCAGTGGAGATACCCCATGCCTTAAGCGGGCGGATGGGAAGTGTTTTGTTATCTCTCCACTACTATTTTGGAACCACGACAGGGAAACATTGCTTACTGATACCAACGTTTTGGATACCCTTGGTGCATCTAAAAATATCTCTCTTGGTGGTATTATGGTTACTCCCCAGATGGTGTTGGCACGCCGAGAGCTGCACGATTCACCTACTACGCAATCGGACTTTGACTTTGCGACTTTCCTTGCTGTTACATATTTTTTCCCTGAATCGGACTGTCTTGGTGATTCTGAGCATGCATCTTGGTTGCAAGCTGTTCGCAGAGCTCGTGCTGAACATCAGCAACGCGTTTTAGAGGTTCTAGAACCATCTGTGTTTGGTCTAGAGGTATGGCCAAGCGTCTCGCCTATCGTCATTGTCGGTTACTAATGTGTTTTGCAGTATGAAAGGAACAAACTCAAGTCCGAAGGCTGGTCTGCATTGACAACTTTCCTATATGCGGCCTATGTGTGCTTCTTCTTATACGTCGCATGGTCCGCGGGAAAGATGACAGCAGTGCATTCACGTCTTGGTATTACGTTGACTGCACTCGTCGAAATTGCAGTTAGTACGATCACCAGTCTTAGTGTATGTGCCCTCATAGGTTTTAAAGTCACAATGGTACCATGGTATGTCTCAAGCTTTCTTACTCAATGGCTGTGTTATTGACTTTTATTCAAAGGGAGTTGCTTCCTATCGTCATTGTCTTTGTAGGTGCAGAGAACATGTTCAACTTGGTATGCCTTTTTCCACAAGAAAAGAAAAGAATCTCAAAGATGGATAGGTGGATGCTGTTGGTAAAACTTCCGTGTCTCTTTCCGTGAAGCAGCGAATCGCCGAAGGATTAAGTCGGGCCGGAACGTCCAACACCCTCAAGGTCGTATCTTACAACATTATATTGGGGGTTATTGCCCTATTCTCTGTTGGAGCAATCCGTCAATTTTGTTCTTTTGCGATTGTAGTCCTAGTCGCGCACTGGTTCCTCGCGCACACTTTTTTCCTCGCTGTACTGTCAATTGACCTCCAGCGCTTGACAGTGTGTCCTTTCCGCCATCTCCTTATATTGACCGATAGTGAATGATACCATCAGCTGGACGAATTATTGCGACACGGGACTGGTGCCCCGTCGATTCCTCGGATGACTAAAGAGAGTCAATTCAAGAAGCCTCGTTCATCATTGCAGAAGCTCATATTTACAGTCAAGACCCTCCTTAAAGGCCGTGCTGCTACCAATCTTAGCCTTGTCATGGTGAGCCTTTACTTGGCTCTATCGTTCCCCCTACTAATCCATGCCAGCTCCTCGCGATGACCGGAACACTGTATTACACCACCTATCCATCAGTGTCTACCGACGATCAAATGATTTTCCCGCCATTGCGTGATCATCCACGGCCGTTCTCCAAGGCAGCCGACGCAAGCTCAAACAAAGAACTTAGTGCATGGTACACTTGGAAAACCCTCAACCCCAGCCAGTCTTCTCTACTATATCTCCGCGTGGAAATGCCCAATATCGTATCATTCCGGTCGGATCAGACGTTCAAGCCTTCAAAGAAATATCGGTCTCGTTTCTCCATGCGAACGTTCCGGTCGGTTCTCTGGTTGCTCAAGATAATGGTTTTCCCTATTCTCGCGACTACGACAGCCCTTTGGGGTCTGCTTCTGTATCTACTGAAGAACGCTGAACTGTTAGAAGCCCAACAAAATCGAGGTGCACCAGAATCACAAGATTCATTAGAGAATTCCAAAGTGTTGGAGAGTCAGGTTTCCTTTTCAACACTTCCGAGGGCGTTTGCGAGCGACATAGAGCTCATCGCAGCGAGCAAGGATGGCAATACTATCGTTTCTGTCGGCTTGTACAACGAGATCACAATTTGGCGTGTGGATAGGGAAACACACTTGACCATCGATGCCACGGATGTCTTGCTTCGGACGGCAAGTACCTCCTCTGCTATCTCGACTCTGACCAGCTTAGCTATCGACAACGATGGCCGATATTGTGCAGTGGGAACCAGGGCTGGTGCCATCGCAGTCTGGATTTGCGAGACAGACAACGTCTCCCCCCTGCCTCTCTTGTCCCTAGATAACGTTTCTGCGGCTGTAACAGAGATACAGATCACATCGATATTGGGAGCTGGTCTCTGTCTTCTTGCTACGTATGAGAATGGTCTAGCTGCGAAATGGTCATTGGAAAGCGACCTGACTGTGACATTCTTCTCGCCAACTCGATGTGCACAAGTCGTTAAAACTTCCCTCATCCGTGTTTATCCCCTCGATTGCTACCTCGTCGCCTTTAGTCTCGAAGATGGAACTCTAGAAGTGATTGAAGCGCAGGTTGGAGGTCCACTACTCATGCAGAACTTCTGTGTCCAAGCAGGCGATTCGGTTCATACAACAAGCAAAGTCCATGCTTGCCAAGCGGAGCTTGGTGGTACCAAAAGACTGATAGTTTCTGCTGCAACGGAAATGGGCCTCGTGACTTTATGGGACGGCTTGACGGGTGAATGTATATCTGTCTTTGACGAGGCGTACGGGCGTGTCAATAATCTTCGCGTGACTCCAGTTCAATGTGGAACTTGTCATTTTTGCGGCCAGCTCCCGCTCGAAAGTGTCTCTATCGCCTTCTCCGTGGATCATATCGTGCGCTTTTTCAGGCTTTACCTCAGCGATGAGACAAGACGATGTTCCTGCACCCGGAATCCGTTACGCAACCTCTCGCGCGACAATATGGGAAGGCGATCGCGAAGTAACAGCATTACCTCCCCGACCTCTCAGCCAGGGTTAGTTTCGCCCTCAGTACCGAGGGCGAGGTTAGTCACGGCCTTTGAAACATCGCAATTTCCGGTTTCTGCGCATGGGGTGCACTCCAGGAGATCATCTGAGAAAGAGACAGGGAGGCGTTCGACGGATACTCTCGCTGTTCCATTTCCTGGGGAGGAATATGATTCCGATGTGAGATCTTTGGTCAGCACACAGTCTTTTTGGCACGACGCTGTGCTCGTTCGTGAAATTGACGTTACGTGTGAAAGGGGAGGATGGGGTGTCAATGAAGGGCGTGTCATTGGTGTCAGACGTAAACCTCGGCCTCAGGGCAGAGCGCAGGGAGGGACACTTACGCCACTAAAAGCAGGACATGCACAAGGACTGACATCAGCTACTCTTGAACGGTGGGAACTATGGACGTTTGACCCAGCTTTCTCACGTATACAGAGCTCTTTGTTGGTTGCTCTTCAAGCACAATCTAATTGCGGGCGAACGTCGTTCTCATCGACATCATCATCCTCATCCTCGATTTCCGGTGATCGTATCCCACGATTACCATTCACAAGAGTTTCCCCCGTTCTTGCAACTCCAACACATGCCTTCGCTGGCTTTGGTAATACTATAGGGATCTTTTATTTTTGTCGCTCATGATATGTATCGTTATAATATGAGGGTGTGTGTTCGATCTTCCTGTACTTGGTTTTTCTCTTCTTCTGCTACTGTTCCTGTACCCATATTTATCTATATATAGCTCTCAAATAGTTTAGAACCCCATATTTACACTCTGGACGACAGAACTATAGACATGGATCATTTGAGCATGCTGTTGCGAATCTGTCAAATCACGAAAGAATTCATCGGTATATCGAGTAAGATCAGGGATCGTAGGTCAATCGGATTATAAAAAAATAAGTAAATCCTGTCCCCAAATCTTTTTATCTATTTCTCCCATAAGGCTTTGCCCTATGTCTGGTTTTACCTCTATGTACAAATGCCTATGTAACATGTGCATGTGATTGCTGAACTGTGGCTTCCGCGTATATCCCACCCGGAACTGGGCTAATTGTCCGTGCTATGCCTCATAGGCAGATATACTTATGTTAGTCGGTCTGGATCAGGGCTTCGTGGCGTCAGCTCAGAAACCTGCTTAACTGTCTTCTGGTCCTGGCCCTACTGTTATTCGTATTGTCCCTCATAAACCCTGCGTTCTAGCAAGAGTGTTCGACTGCCTGCCTCTCGGCTGCGCGCGGTTCATGTCGGGTAACTGCGGAAACCCTAACAGGTAGCTATTCAGCGGGGGTTCGTATCATGATGGACGGCAGACGCCTGCTTTCGTGATAGGCAGCGCAGACTGATTTTTAGGTAATATTTTTCATGCCAGGCGTGTCGGAGTCAATCGCCTTCAATCCGGATAATCGCCGTAGGCGTTGTTCGACCTCCTTCCTCGTCCTGCCTGCTTGTCTGTTCTCAGCGTCGCGTCCTCAAAAAGCAACATTGTACCAACAAGATTCAACGCTTGTTCCTAAGCATGGCTTCTCGATGAACGGCACCCTGCCTGTCAATCTTGTTTCCTTGATGCAGCGGCATATCTAATTTCGCATTGCGTCTGGCGTTGACAGCCGGCAACATCAAGACTTGGTGAGGTGGAGCACATCATCTATTACGAATTCGACTCTTCATCGAATGTGTTTACAACTACAGCGACGCATCAGGAGGTCTGCTTTGAGTAAGCTCCCGTGCCAGTACAATTTGATTGGAGGCCGTACGTTGTTCCTTCTACATCGTGGAGGATATCTGCCTATCGTCAAGGTTGGTACTGGCGTTGATGTATGGAATATAGGCACGAGCGACGCTAAAAATCAATGTGAAGAAGACACTTTGAAAAAGACACTTCCTTCGATCATGTCTTCGAACCCTGCCGAGTTGCTCAACACTACCCTTGGTTCACTGAAGACTCAAAAGTCCTGTGATTTCCGTGGAGAACTTTGATACAAGCTCCGAGGAGACGTCGACAATAGCGTATGAGGCACAATGTCCATCAACAATTCCAGACCTCTGAGGATCCTCTTGCATCCCTAGTTAAACCTTCCCTGCACACCCCTCGCATTCACGCATCTCACGTTTCAAACTTCATCCTTGATTTGAGACCAACGTGATGCATCAAGTCAAAGCCTACCTGTATTAATCAACGTCTTCGACGCATCATGCCAGACCAGGACGCTCCACCGGTTGTTGATAAATCTGCCTCGCCAAGATTTGAGCTGTTTACACTACCGACATTGCTGTCAAAGACGAAAACAGAGTAGCAAGCTTGATCATTATATAACCAATTTGACAGAGAGTCTGGTAAACCTTCGAACACGCTCTGCTCCTCTTTAATAGGAGAAATGTTACGAAATCCAAATTTGATAGGGTACTGCTGAACTATTGTATCAATAGAGAGATATCTCAGGAGCCTAAGTTATACAGAATATTGAATAAGCTTTGGTGCTCCAAAAAGAAGGCTTGAAACGTACTACGCCTCTTGTCTCAAATGCTAACCAATCTCCGGAGCCAGTGGGTAGAAGGCCCATTGACCTGCACTTCCATAGACCAACGCCAAGTGTCAAAAGATTGCATGCAACGAACACAAGCTTTTGTAGCGGGAGCGTTAAAAGTGCTTTAGGGTCCTTCGAGTTCGTCGGCGCGAACTGAGCAAACGCTGTTGAGATTGAATTAATTTGCGTGACAGGCGGAGACCATGGCACACGCACATTCATTCATCCCAGCAAGGTTCTTGAAAGGTGTGAGGAGAAGCATAAAGACGATACCCATGCTGAAGATCTGCACACCACCGCCGGACATGTATAGCATAAATGCCTGCATCGGGAGTGCTTTCACAGGCGCCAATGCTGCGTCCCATGCACGTCTGACCTTGAGTTCGTCGTAGCTTACAGTAGAGCTTTTGCCCTTCACAGGAGCTTTAGACTGGACGAGATAATTCAGTTCAACCCTCCTTAGATTTCCACGTGTAAACGTACAGAGGATGTATTTGACTTGGAAAAGCCGGGCGGGGCTGGGAGGTTGCGCCATCTACTCTGGAAGTAAGTACTGGAAGTAGTTTGGTGAAAAAAGCACAGACTTAGATGAAGATTCTAGGGATGCATAGTCCATGACATGTACATATGACACAAAGGCCGAAGGCACCTCGGAGACAATTGTGTCGGATATCGGACATATTTTTGGTCTGTTCCAGCGTCCAGTGTTTCACCCTCTTTGCTCTTCACTAGCCACTGCGTATCACAACATCGAAGTCGTGTGGGTGTAGACAACATTTTTCAAATAAATCAGAATATTCAATGTCTCGTTAGCACTTACAATTGAGGATAATTTATGGAATCCCATCCTTCCGTACGATCTCGATTTCCATAGTTTGGCCATTCTCCCCTGACTCTCCCTACAGTACAAGACACTCGCGCCAGTTCTCTCGAAGTATCCTCGCGCAGCAAGCTCATTGTTTCAGGCATACAATGATGTTGTCTTTGGTGAAATTGCCCATATTATTCCTCAAAACGCAAACTAATACACCCATCAATAGGCCAACAGTGGACCAACGTCGAGGTGATAGAGCTCCCAGTATGCCAGCGTGCGGCAATCAAGGGTCGTAAGCTCAATACTGTGCGTTCCCATCGTAGTCCCTGCTTTCCACCCTCCTTTTCACAGCTTAAATGCTTTCAATGTAGGAAGTTGATCTTCACGTGTTGCCCTGCACGCTTTCAGAAACCATATCTTTTGGATGGTACGTGTGCTTAAGCCAATACTGATTATATCTACTAAGCCTATGCGGTCCTCATCCTATTCGGTGACAGGTTGCAGGATGCGTTTGCGATTCTGAACAACCCAACAGAAGTCTATCTGGCTATTACTTCCGAGGATGCCTCCATTGTCTATTATAGACTGAGTCGGGGTATCGTGAAGCCCCCGATATAATCGTGGACGAAATACGATCTCTTCGGCCTTTCAGTGGCGCGGCGGCGGCGCCTCGCCAGCTGTGTGGCACCCGTCTGATGCCGTTTTAAGGTCGACATGCTTTGGTTGGGCAATGGAGGAAAAAGTTGGTCGTTATCCATAGCAAGACGCTCTGCTATTGATGTCGTCTGCTCTTGATGGGTTTGCGCGCTGCAGTCAAATCCGCGCGGTTCTCGCATCCATCCTGGAGAGCAGCCTGTTGCCGGTGTACGCGCGAATCAACATAAGCACAGCACAGCGATATATTTGTCAAATTAAAACCGAAAAATGAAAGAAAAGTTGAAACGGGATCTTCTGCTGAAATCAGACTTGCTCAATTTTTTATTGTTTAGCATTATGTTCTCAACCCAAGAAAGAACACAATGTGTCCGTCGCTACAGAGGTATACTTGGGATGATACAATAGTATTGCGGCACACGGTCTGACTTCCTGGAGTAAACATAATTCCCGACTCATCCATCTGACTTTTTTATACAATGAAAGGCGAGGACTAACCAACAAGTAGGTTGCCAGTAATCCAGTATTCCTTGAGAGATCAACGTTCGACGTTAACTCTTTATAGAATCATTTTCGGTTCAATAAGAGTCAAGATGTAACGACAGCAAAGCTGGAGTAAAAAGGGGTAAGGTCTACCTAAATGCCGAACCCTGGCCCGATGAGACCATCAGCCTCGTTCGAAAACAGGCTAGTATCGTCACCCGATTTCTTCATCAAGCTCAAAAAATATGAGCCTCATTTTGTCCGCCGTGTACTTAAATTCACGCGATTAGCACACTGGCGAACAATTCGGCTCTTAGTCTTGTTTGCTTTCTTAGCATAACGGGTGCCTTTCTTACCATTTTTTGTCTCAGATTCCTCACAACATCAGCCTGGTCTCACGTATGGATGGATGTGGTCTGATACCAAGTTATTATCTCCCAATTTTTCGAGTCTGTTGTCGCTTTATTGCTTACTCCTTCACTCACACGAGGTCCAAGCTTATCTAGTTCAATTTTGAAACTCTCTTACTCTCTGGCTCTCAACAAGGCGCTCACTGCTGCTCTCTCTCTCAGGACTACTGATTTCTGATTGCCTCGTGGCCACGTGAATTCCTCTTCTCTTTGCTCCCTCGCGGGACTTGGGTCGCGGATCTATCTTTGCCGAAGTGGCAGAAGTTATCTACATACATGCATCCCATGCTAAGCATGATCTCCACGCTCATGTACCGACTGACGCACGTTGGCCACAAGTCATAATGCGTTGCGCTTATGGAAAACTCGGCGTAAGGTATCGCGACATTACTGCCATCTCTTGGGCAACATAAAGGATTGGGATTGACAGCTATTGACATACTTATGTCTATGTATTGTGTCTCAAAACTCACTTCCTTATAAGGTATGAACTAACAAAAAAGCTTACAGTGACTGCGGGATATGTGCTATCTGTTATCACTTGTTGGCAGTTCTTTTATGGATTTGTTTTCTTTTTGTCAGGTTCGAAGTATCTCATGTAAGTTTGAATCATAATGACATTTAATAAAGTTCAGTGTTCTCTCATGCCATAGAACATCAAGAACCCTTCCCCTGTTTACTGACTCACACTCTCGCAATCCATGTCTTTGATGTTTGCAGAAGAGAAACCTGGCTGGAGCGGGTACAAAACCTCGCCTGCTTGTTTGCGGTGCATTCATACTCATGTCAGGTTTATCGAATGGCAAGATCACCCTGAGAAGAAAGCTGAGGCTTCCACGATCCTGAATTCAAAGGAATTCAGTCATCCGCCTGGTATGTAGCAGCTGCTACCTATGTCTTCGTATTATTTCAACTGTGTTCGTGGTAGAGTTTCAGTTAGTGCCTCTTCCCAAGACGAATCCCGTCCTCACCGGTAAACGATGGAAACAATATCACTATGCCCTCGGGCTCAGTGAAATTGTCGAGCACAGCTGGGACGTTGTACAGCAAGAGAAACCCAACCTCATTCACTTGCTCGATTTCCCTTACAACGGGGAAACGAAGCGAGATCAACTCCTTGAAGGAAAGTTGACTGACAACAAATATCATTTGTGAGCTCGTAGCATCCTGCTAGTGGACAGCGTTATGGACGGTTTCAATCTAGTGTACGGAACCATGGGGGCATCCCTAACATTGAAGAACAAGCATATGAGCTTGAAATCGGAGGTCTTGTTCATAAGAAGGTCAAACTGACTTTACAAGAGCTGAAAGACCCCCTGAAATTCCCGTCGGTCCTTTGTCATAAGCTTGGTTTATCACAGTCGCTGATCTCGCAAGATATGTTGATAGTCAAGAGCAAGTGACCGTCACCTTACAATGCAGTGGAACTCGTCGCATCGAGCAGATCATGCAGTATCCAGGTGACGGCGACGAGTTGATAAACGCACCTTGGGGTTAGAAGGCTTTTTTTTTTTTTTGAAGAAAAAAGTTATATAATGTGCACTAACATGCACTTCTCAGGGGAAGGAGCCATGTGCGTGATTCTTGCGCTTCTTGGGTGAAAAAGAAATTCATCATTCTATTTGGGATTCTAAGAGGTACTGCGGTGTATCGTGGCGTATCACTCAAAAAGGTCCTTAAGATTGCATGCGGAGGTGTCTTCCCCGAGTGTAAGCATCTGGAGTTTATCGGAGCTGACACTTACTTCAAGTACGTCTTGTCCTGTCTCGCCATGGGATAATTTGACATCCAATCACCCAACTTCCCTCAGGAAAAACAATGTTTACAACTACGCCGTCTCCGTCCCCTGGCGCAAAGTTCGACAAGGTGAAGAGGTGTTGCTCGCATGGGAGATGAACGGTAAGCCACTTCCAAAGATCCACGGTGCTCCCTTGCGTGTCGTCGTTGCCGGCTACATCGGCGCCCGTAGTACAAAATGGGTCTACAAAATCAACGCCCTGGCCGAGCCGAGTAGGGGACCGGTTCAACAGCAAGAATATCTGTACTATACCTCCCAGGTCAGTGTACGAGCCAGCATCTGGCTAATAAAGTTTACGTTCGCAGATCGGAAAACACAATGCGAAATTCTCGAATGGGTTTTCAATCCAGCAGATGCCCGTATCGTTCGTGCCCACTTTTGTTTGCTTTCTTGCCAATCCATTCATGTCAATGGTGTTTCCATAGGAGTGCTATCCTTTATCCTGAGGATAAGCAAGTTATTATCCATGGTGGGAAGATCACGCTCCGTGGATGGTCGTACAGTGGCGGCGGCAATTGGGTTGAGCGTGTTGAAGTCTCGCCAGACGGGTGCGCTGCCCTTGCATTTTTTCTTTCTTTCTATATTTTACGCGCGTGATGATGCTAATAGAGGAAGCGTGTGGTACGCGGTGCCACAAGAGAACTTGACCGAGAAGGTAGCGTGATTCAATGCATGTACAGTTGTGATGGACCAACATGCCATTTAGCATTACCATGCCTGGCGCCTCTGGAGGATAGATGTTCCTGTCGACGCAGAGGGCTGGTTAGAGTTCTGTGTGCGCACATGGGACTCCTCAAATAACACGGAGCCAACTTTCGTGCGCTCCGCTTGGAAGTAAGTGCTCCTGTTCAGTTAATGTTCGATAATAGTCAATTTTATTAGCTGGGACCTCCACGTCACATCATCCTGCCATCGGTACGTGCCACTTACAAAAAAAGTCATCTCCATTTTCGCCTCCTCTTAATTTGCATTAGAATCAAGATTTACAGCGTGAACATGACACATCCTGCCACTGCTGCACGTTTGAAGGAGCTCGAAAGCCGTGGTGTTCCATTTGAACCGCTTACGCGTCCCCTCGAGTTCACACTGGAGACTCAGGAGGAGTACAGTGCCATGGTAACGAAGTTTCCGAGGGAGCCAATAGATTAAAGTGTTTGAAGTGGAAACTACTCTAAGGCAGTCATTGCATGTTAAAGTGTATAAGATACGTGAATTCGGAACGAGGCAATAAGAATGACTTGTCCTAGCCGATAATGGACTAGTCAAGTCCAGTGTACTCTGATAAACTTGAAATGCAGCATTCCAAATGTGTTTTGACGTATCAAAGTAATATTTCTCTAGACACAAAGCTTAAGCTTACACGTTCGATATACTCAAAACACAACAACGTTCAGGATAACACCTCTCAAAACTGGGGCTGCTGGGTCGGTGGCGGCGGATACTGCATTCCAAATCCAGGCGGCGGTGGGGGTGGGAAGCCACCATAGACTGGCATACCTGGGGGTGGCGCCATCGGCATAGTCGGTATGCCCATAGGAGGTGGAGGCATAGGCATCCCCATTGGTGGCGGCATAATTGTCTGCTGGGGCGTAAATCCGGGAGGAGGAGGTGGTTGCGCGAGGGCGCCTGCAAACTGTCCCTGGTACGGCTGGGGATAACCAGGCATGGGGGGGCGCGCACCAAAAGCGATGGGCGCAGGTGGAGGACGTGAAGAGACGGGCAGGGCGTTGTTCTTGCGCGCTTGAGCTGCCAAGAGGCGCTCAGCTGATGTACCATGACGCTCTCCCTTGCCGTCTTTTTTGAATGCATACTGTACGGTGATGGCCTTGTTCATCAGGAACTGCCCGTTCATGGATTCGATAGCAGCGTCGGAAGATTCGAAATCTGTATAGGAGACGAAACCATAGCCTTTTGATGTACCCATTCCTGTGTCGCGAGCAATCTGACCGTCGGATGAGTTGAGGTACACGTGGAGAGAGAAAAGTGACATGCACCTTTGCAGTAGTTGCCATAAGCCCAAACGCGCTGAAAGTATCATACAGTAGCCGTTCATCTACATTCTCGTCCAAATTACCAATGAATAGGTTGGCACCGACGTCAAGTTGTTTTTTATCCGATGAAGCCTAAGAGAAAGTGATAGACATGAGCCGCTACAGCATGGTTAGAGTGCCACCTTGCAGTCAACGAACCTTGTTCACCCGAATGGGTTTTCCCCATAGTTTTATCTGGTTCATGATCTTACAGGCGTATTCCGCGTCTTCCTCTGTCAAAAACTCACAAAAGCCGTAACCCTGGTGCGCCATCGAAATACGGTCTTTTGGGAGATGTACGTTCACTGTCCAACAAAGCCGGCAAAAGTAAGAACACTCTAAATATTAGATACGACGAGTGAGGTAAGCGTACCAACGGGACCTGCCTGGAGCATCAACTCCCATACCAGCGCGTCTGTACACCGTTCGTCCAAGTTTCCCTGCGAAATACGCATCACTAAGAATAGGCTCGTACGTTCATCAATTGATGCGCACCAGGTAGACGGTAGCCTCTTGATTCCGGTCGTCTTGAGGACGGGACATGGTAGTTGTGAGAGTGTGTGGAAGTGACCAAAAGAGGTTGGATTGATCAACTCTGAATTTCTAAACTTACACATACATATCATCTCGAAAAAACCAGCTAGTACTAGTTTGCTCATCACAGTACGTCAATGAACCACGCTGCGTCTCTCTTCTTGGCAAAGGGTTTGGTTACTCGGGCATCCACGATGCCGTCTGTCCGTTATCCGTTTGGGCTAAGACCCGCACTCTTCTTTCGCCATAAGCCAAGCCGCGATTTCCTCGTTTCTCCTGACTCTATACGAAAGGCTGATCGACGGCTAGCCCTGTCAGCCTGGCCTTTCCACATGCCTTACTGCATTCGGCCTTCGGGCGCATCCTAATCTACCCGGACTACATAAAAGCGCGAATGGTGTGCGCCAGGATGTAGCTTATCCTTGTACGACAAGAAGTCTGGGACAAGAGCCATGCGTTGGATCAGTTTCACCGTCCTTGCGGCCACGCTTGTTATTCTGGCATCTCTCTCTGTGACTGCCGCTGTTGCTACTCGCACCACGAACGGTGCTGCGCCTCGAGCTTTGAAGCAGTACAAGATGAGGCGTCCAGGCGTAGATTCAAAGAGAGACGTGTTGGACAAAGGGTATGTATCAAGATTTGTGTAACATAATCTCCTATATCAATCATCGATTTTTACAGTGACGGGGAGAGACAGGATAATGGCCAACACCATCAACTCATACCATCTCAACGGTAAGACACGTTCAAGCAGGACCGAACAGCACGCTAATTATATGATAGTTTGCACCCTACCACGACGAAGGACGGGTGGAAAGAGACGGAAACCTCCCTATAAGCCTCGGAATGTGGGGTCTACTTAACACGGACAGATAGATTTACAATAACACAGACTATTTTACATCCTTTCCGAGGACATGACCACTTGATTGTAGCTTGCGCGTTTAAACTAGCGTTTACAAACTTACTCTCTTGAGAAGCCGGCGGAGTGAACTAACTCATGGTAATGGAAAATAATACCCTTGAGATTGTATCTTAGTAGGAGGGTTGACCTGAAGAAAATGTCTTCAGGAAGAGAAAAAAATACCAAAAGGAGGATATATAAGCAAATCGTGACGTAAAGGTGATCGTAACATGTATGGGTGAAGGAAAAAACCCCAAGACTAGGCTCAGAGGATGAGGCAACCCCTTTTCTTGTTCTTCACCACAGGCGGCTCGAGGGCAGCGACGATGGCCTGTAAAATTATAATGAGGCACACGATTCAAGGTACAGAGACACGTGGAAAGAACATGCCGAGCGTCTTCCACTTACCTCATCGAAGACGTTCTTGAGACCCTTCTGCGTCAACGCTGAGCATTCCACATACTTGACCGCCCCGAGCTCCCGAGCAAGCTTTTCCCCCTGCTCATTCGTGACCGGTCTCTGCTTTTGTCTCGCCAACTTTTCAATCACCTGAGCATCGTCCCGCAAGTCGATTTGGGTGCCCACAATGAGACATGGCACGCCTGGACAATGATGATGCACTTCCGGGAACCATTTCTCCTTCACGTTTTCAAAGGAGGCGGGAGAGGTGACACTGAAACAGACCAGAAAGACATCGGTTTGAGGGTATGATAGAGGTCGGAGACGGTCGTAATCCTCCTGGCCTATTAGGTATTCGTGTTTAGGTCTTAGTGATATGAAGACGCCTGGCAGTGTAACACGTACCAGCCGTATCGAACAGTCCCAGCGTATAGGGGTCATCACCGATCATGACCGTGACAGCATAGTTGTCGAAAACCTAAGCGTAATAGATCGTCTCCTATGCACTTGCAGAGCAGCAGACCAAATGGGGCGTACCGTTGGGACATATTCACTTGGGAACTTGTTGGTGGTATAAGATATTAACAGACAAGTCTGATGACGGACAAAATTGTTCCGGTGAATCACAGCGGCAATGACAAGCCCAGGAACAGACGCACCTTTCCGACCGCACCATCTCCAACGACTACACATTTAATTGTCTGCATTGTGGTTGATGTCTAGGTTATCCGTCGAAATAGAGTGGCAGCTGCGGAGAAGACCAGAAGTATATAAGTGAACGATCCACACGCAACACGACCAAATCAACTATTTCTTATCGCCTGGTGGCCACTGGGCCACTGGTTTGGCGTGGCACAGAGCCTCGTGGCCAGATGGTTGTAGGGAAGAGACAAGGAGAATGAATGAACTCACTGATCTTCTGAACAGTCAAAAGTTAAGGAACAAGTATGTAGCGGACCTAAGAGCACAAGAGAAATAGGTAATTAAGACGGGTTCAAAGCGATCAGGAGATGATACACGCCTGAAGAAAACCTGATGAGAGTTAGTTAACTGCGCGACATAACAACAGAGACTACGCACAGAGTCAAAAGGGCAGACAATTCAAATTTACTAGCGCGAGTGACTGTCGCTGACAATCTCGAGGTTCTGTAACAACGATGATTGAACGTAACGAGTCCGGAAGGGAAACCAAACATGTCAAATCAACGACACGTTTCATGATACTCCCACGCTTCAATTATATTATGATTACTTATCAGGATAAAACAAACACGCCGAATAATCTCCTACGTTATGACGCAACAGGCTGTGCCCACCAAGACAGCTTCCCGGATTTCGTCCCCGTCAGCAAGTACCCCTCACGATTAGTTGGTCCATCGAAGCTCTAAATACGCAAATAAAGATGAATGAATGAACCGATAAAGATATTACACACCGCAACAGCCTGAATGGTGTCATCTAGACATGCCGTCAGCCTTCACACGAGGCGACAAGCCATTCAAGAAGTGAAGTACGCACCCTCCTCGTGCTCTAGTCCATACACGATGACCGCCTTCTTTCGATCCCAGACCAGGACACACCCCTCCACGCTCCCGAACAAGACAGCTTGTCCCTCGGTCGCAAATACTGCACCAAAGCCATTAAGTAGTAAACTGGCTTGTGATCCCTGATCCTCAAGTTCTTTGCAAGAAAACGACCGCTCAATATCTCCCTGCTTGCCTGGTTGTCGAATGGCAATAACATAGGCTTTGGATCCTAGACCTACAAGAACATGAGTGCCTGACGGCGCCAGGCTCAGAGTATAGCTTTAAAGACAATTATCACTAGTTAAAACGTTAACTTGATTGGTCACTCACATCCTGGTTGAGAGGAAAGCATATGCACGTAGAGTACCGTTGGGTACCTCAGAATACCACCTACCCGACAGATACTCAACAGACACGACGAGGAATTGATACGAACAACTCACACCACACCATCACGTGTTCCGCCGATAATAGCAGCCCCTTCGTCCACGAAGATGAGCGCAGTTACATTCGGTCGCAAAATGGACCTTTGAGCCTGCCAAGTCCCTGCGTATGAACTTCTGTCAGCACATCTAACAATGACCCCAGCACCACACTGCCCGGCACCTTTTGACCAGATCCACACTTTGACGCCGATCCGAGGGTATGACACCGCTATCCGTTCACGAAAGTACGCCAAACATATCTTGTCGTCATCGCCTTTTCCATCATTCTTACCAGCGTCGAGTACTTTGGCCCACTGCCAATGATTTAAGCCCTGCTTTTTGATTGTTCAGTAGCTGTGAAGGACAATTTAGCGTCAGCAAAACTTACAGTCCTTGTCCATTTGCTGACGATACCGTCTTCCCCGAGGGAGACGACACCTGCATCGCCTTCCATCCAAGCCACTGCCAAAACCGGAGAATTATGCGACAGATTTGCGATTTCCAGACGAGTTCGACTATTCCATACACGAATGGTCCGATCGTTACCTGCAGACAAACGGCATGATACAAGTTCCTCGGGAAAGCAGAGTGAATAAAAACTTACAGCTCAACGCGAAATGGCTTCCATCAGAACTGAAAGCTATGTTCCGCACACCAACTTGCCCGTCACCTACCAACCTAGTTGAATAAATACTATCAACCGTAGGCCATTTGAATATCCGTCTCTGTTTCTTTCGCGAGATAGTTTCGGGTGATCTGGGTCTTTCTCTCTTGACGCTTGCAAAGGTAGGCTTCGGGGGAAGGGGATGATTAAGTACAGGTGATATGTTCTTGGACACTACAGGCGATGGTAACGATGATGTTGAGAAAGGTAGCGCTGATGCAAATGCGAAGTTATCATTTGTGAAAGAAGAAAAAGAGAAATTTGAGTCTTCAGAACTCACCAGGCGATTGCGAGACGAGAGTTGAAGTAGGAGATGTCAGAATTGAGTGAGAAGCGGGTGTCGATGTCGATGTCGTGGTTTGCAATGACAGTGCAGGTGTGATAGATACTCTGTTACGTAGGTCACGGCTGTTGCTTGTGACGGGTGTGGATGGGGTGGAGGTATTTGAACTAGCTGAAGATAGTGCTAGCCTATCTTTTAGTGAAGCTAAAAAGATGAACAGAATCCTATGGATCAAACATGGATCGACCTACTTGTTTGGGCTATCTCGGATGGAAGACCGTGTATTCGACTCGAAGCTCTGCTATCCTTCTCATAGTCATTAACATCACTCTTTGGAAGAGGACATGGAGTAGTAGGGACGCTTGTGGTAGCTGAAGAAGAGGATATAGTGGCACTCACGCGTTTACAATCATTTTCCGGCGCAGAGGGGGGAGGAAGTGGTGGGAGTGCAGCTGGTGGGGAACTGGGTGATGAACATGGCGCAAGATGCGGGGGCATTGATGAGGTTATCATTGCTGCTATAGATGGAGGGGGAACATGTGGTGTCACAGGCACAGAGCGAGGAGCAGGTACATTGCTGTTTGTTACTTTGACGAATGGACGCCACTCGCTTCCGACAACTAGACGTTTTTTAACTGGCACAGAAACCGGTGTTGATAATTTTTTTGGTGCGTTGGGTGGCACTCTTGGAGAATTCCGACTACTATTGTTCAGGGCAGCGACAGTTGAAGGCCGTATTCCCAACGGATTCAACGTTGGGCCAGACGGAATGTAGGCCAGTGGCTTTAGTTCAGGAGGCGGAGATTCGTACAAGTCCCTAACAGGAGATTTTTCAAGAGCTCGACCACTTAAGATACGGGTGTGTATTTTCGGTTGAGTTGGGACCTTTGAAGGTAAGAATTTGCTGCTGGACGCAATAGCATTCTGCGCCACATAGGAACGACGGGCAACAGTCACATCGACAGAAGGAGATGGGACAAGATGGGATTGTAATACAGATTCCGGTTCGGAGGGAGTGGGCGACTTTACCTCAAGACATGATAAAAAAACAAACACATCACACAATATCAACAACTTACCTTGAATTCCTCACGCCCTTGACTACTTTTGCTTCTTTCCTCAGGCGGCGCTCCAAATTCTGTCACAAATCCTCCTGATACAAAAGGGTTATTCACTGGTGGTTGAATTGAGCGTCCAAGAGGTCCTGCGGCGATGTCTGCGGTTGAAGGAGAATGCGCGACTAATGCTTTCGCAAAAGGTTTCTGGTGGGGAGAAGAGGCAACCACTTTGGTGTCATCAACAACGACACCATTTGTCAGAGATTGTATATACAGAGTCGGCTTTACATCGATAGGGGAAAGTTGCATGTCTTGTGCGCCCGAACTGGACGCAATTGACAAGGTGGGCGAATATGTGGGTGAAAGGACAGATAGGGGAGGAACATTCGGAAGACATGAAGTTGGTGTAGGAGAAAGTTGAGGAGAATCGGAAGGAGAATCAAGGTCCATAGGAGAAAGGCTTCGTTCTTTTTTCTCGACCTAGTACGAATGAAAATTTATGAGGTGTGTCAGGATTGCATGGACATACGATGAGGAGGTTGGGTGATTGGCCACCATTTGTACCTTTGCTATCTAGCCCGACAGGAGCTCTTTCTGTCTCATTAGCAGTGTCAACGTCATCACTCTGTGTCATCCAAGTTGGTATAACGCTCGACACTTGACTAGGCGAGGGTAAATCGACCTGGACTGACACAGATGTGGACGATGAAGACGTTTGAGATGATTTATCTTTGCAAAACCATTGAGTTTGTGTTGATATTGAAACATGCGAGAGTTCTGTCTGAACGCCAACAGAGGTTAGTACAGCGGGGCTTTTTTTCGCGGGTGCTAGAAACGAAGATGGATATGGCAAAGCCATGATAAGAAGTATTAGACGCACGGGTAACCAGAGTAATATCATCAACCTTGGCCCACGCTCTACGCATCTTGGGCGGAATTGCCTCTTTCACAGGTGGAATGAAGGACTCTTCTTTATCAGTGTCTTGTGGATCGTCTTCCTCACCTGAGGTGTCTCCGGAAGATTTGAGATCACCTTCCATTATGACAGGTTGGTCTTTGAATGGCCCATTTTCTGACTCGAGCATTAGAAGCAACTCCTTCCCTGGTCTGACTTCGATTCGCTTGTGCGCAATGAACGTGAAACGCACGACTTTGCCGCTTAGACTATCGTCGCGTGAGCCGTCAGAAGCAGTGACGCGTCGCAAGACGATATGGGCCTTTTGAGTCGAACCATGGGCTCGAAAGCGAAGACCGCCTTTAATGCCCAATATTGACGCTACCGAAGAACCCAAATCGTTTACATGCGCGCCAGAGGCGCTGGAATCATCCATATGGACACTGTAGTTGACAGAGAGGCTTTATCCTCTGCTACTGGAAGATATTGCGCCGTCGGCGATCAACTGGGAGTTGAAAGAGTCAAACGGTCGTTGACAAACTCAATGCAGAAGTAAAAAGTGACACGTGACACGACATCAGCCTTACCACGTACTGCAGCTTTGAACTCGTCGTACACAACCTTTTTGTCCTTAAACGTGCATTTATTGTTGTGATTGTCGTGTGAAGGCTGGTTACTTTGCTTTCTGACTCTCAACAAAAGGACACGGATCTAGGTATGTCAGGTTGGCAATAGTAATTGTGTTGAGCAATCAGTGCTGAAGTAAATCTATCGATATTCTCAGAATCCTTTCAACTTTCTAAACGGCGCGTTAATCACGTCGTTCTCCTTGAGTTATGCCTATAGGGTACAAACTCACAGTCTAGAGATTATGTACAACTTTCTCATCGTAATCGGTGAGTTTCCCCTTCAGAAGTTCCGAAAACCCACACAAAAGGCAAGAGTGTGTTCCTTATTGACGGCCGGCGTGCGACATTGTATAAACGAGTGAATTGCCAATGATGAAATTTGTTAATTATGTAGAAACGCTAGTCCCAGCTCCAAATATCAGTGATGTCTTCTTAGCATCTCCTTTAGAGTTCGGTTGATTCCTAAAAGAAGTCCCTCATAAGAAGCAAAACAGAAGGATACACTCAAAGTTTTAAGCTTTTAGGACTGAATTAATTATAGGAGGCTGAAATTCAAAGTGAAAGGGACGGCAGGGCAGCTAGTTTCTGCCTCTTTGACCGAAACTGAGTTCCAAGCTTCCGTCCAGAGGTGCAAAGATACTACGGTAATTGAACATGATCTCAAGCACTCAAGGGCAACGTGTTGTTGCCTGCAGTTGAAATCAGAAATACTTCAAGTTCTCATTCTCCAAGAATCATTGTACGCGATTTCGCAATGGAAGCTACTGTTTGTCTTTGGATGTAATCATATCCTTCACTTCTGGAACCCCGGCCCTCCATTTAATCCCGGAAAGCGCAGCGACCTCCATTGATATAGCGCGAACAGCTTTTGTCTCTTCAAATGTCGCTCCTCCCCTCCGAGCGCCATCAAGGTGCCATTGAATTTGTCGAGGACTATCGCTTGCTAAAGACCAGGATTGATTGAAAGATCATGAGCCCAAACCCAGTGTTGGACGACAATCACAAACCAATAAGGGCTGCAACCAATGTATACGACGTCTCTAATGGGGACAAGATATCTGTAAAACCATACGTCAAACCATACCCGATCGTATTCGAGAACCACCCTGTCCAAAAGATGTTGAAATTCAACTTGAATGATACATTACCGAAACACTCAGAGACTGACCCATGTCTGGATAGATGGTATCCAACAATTTTTGAACTGAGTCCGTTGTTTCGCCGTAGATACTGCGGAACAAGGCTTCGCCAGTTCTTTCGTAATGCTCAATTGGAGTATTCGTACGTCTGAATTGCAAAGTTCATGACGATTGAGATAAAGCGAAGCAAGTTTGCCGTTCACAAAGCTCTTACCTCATAGTCTTGGTATCGCGAAGCTCCTCAGGCATCACCTCATGCAAGGCAACAAGACCGTTGATTGCCTATATTCAATGACGAACCACGTTCTCGTCAGTGTTTTGGGACATAACTGACGAAGCGTATGACTCGCTCGAGCATATCCAGCGACCATGCCTGCCTTAAACAAGGCTTCCCGCATTTTCCGAGCCAGCAAATGATGGTCGTTGACGCTATCGTCTTCTTCTTGTAAATCTTTCAAAGCGTATTGAAATACCCGAGGGACCTCTTCGGTCCTATTGCTCGCACAAAATGCCACGCTGGCGACGATGTACCATGGATTAATTACTACGGATTTAAGTGAGGAATACGCCGTGAGTAAGAAATCCTCCTCACAGCTTGATGAATCTTTTCGTGGATAAAGGGATTTCAGATAGCTGAGAAACGGGGCAGTTGCAAGAACAGTCATGGTAGCAAGAACTCCTTGATTCGACAAGTCTTTGATGCATCAGATACTATATAGATACCTTCGCGTGATAGATCAGCGGAGAAGACCGGTCTTCCGTCAAGATTCAGCGCTCAGCGCTTTACATAGCACACTCAGAACCGTATTGGGAAATTGGGTGATTGCTTGTGAGCAGAGTATAGTAGTAGGGTAGAAAGCAGCAAACACTTGATGATAGTGTAAGTCGTTCAAGTGCCCGTGGGACATTCTCCGGCCTCCGTAAAGTCGATAGCAGATTAGACAGAGAAGCGTGAACACTTGACACAATTGAGTGATTGTCAGCAGTGTGTGGATACAGGTTGGTTCTGGTTCCATCCACGTTCACACGAATGAAGCCACGTGATGGTCATGTCCTGGGACGAACCACTGACAAAGACCTTGACAAGCAGGCCTCGGGTTGATTTGTTCGTGCTTACCTCCGAATGTTTGAAAGGATGGGGTATCGATGGACCAAGAAATCAAATGCACAGTGATATGCGCAAACCTTGGTTTTCTTCCATAATCTATCTACCTTGTCGACTCCACCCAGATGCATACCTGTTCTGTGATGACACACGGAATGGCTCCGAGTCGGACTTGCGAAGGATGCGGAGATAGGTTTGCTCTGTGGGAAAAGTCCTGAGAGAGCCGCATCAGATGGAATCAGCGATGATCTATGATCACGTTCCTTTCGACAGACCCGATAATTAATTAATTGATATTTAAATCCTGACACAGACGCCTTATTACTATCACGTACATCGGGTTTCAAAATGCCCTAGTCTTTCAAAATCGATTTTTTCAAGGGATCAAAGCCACAATGA